>JAMKPZ010000342.1:0-92722 GCA_024699675.1 Amphibolis antarctica
GATTTTAAAATTGTAAAATGTTTTGTTGAATTTTTAAAACCTTTTTATGATGCAACAGTTAGATTATCAGGAATTTATTATTCTACATCTATCTATGCGTTGCATCATTTATGTGATATTTCACGAGTTTTTAATAAATATGAGGCATATCCATTTTTCGAACCAATAGTAAATAACATGAAACAAAAAATTTTAAAATATTGGAATGAAATCCCTACATTATATATTTTGAGTACATGCTTAGATCCTAGGTATAAAATAAAATATGCTAGTAAATTAATTAGGGGAATACAAATGAATTTAGGTGTAGATTTAGGATTAAATGTTAGTAAAATAGAAGAAAAATTAAATTAAATGTTTGATTTATACACACAAAGATATAAATTAAGAATAGAACATTCTCCTCCACCAATGTCTACAATACCAGAATCAAATGTTGGACCATCTTTAGATTCTTAGGCATTTTTACAAGATCCAAGATTTGATGAAGATATTCCAACATCATCATCGTATAATTATAATCCTATATTATCTAAACAAGAATTAATTACTTTTAATGCAACGAATCACCAATCATTATTATTTACTCAACATTTTAACTTAAATATGTTTGATATTTTAGATTGATGGAGGCAACAATCACTAATTTTTCCAATATTATCAATAATGGCAAAGGATTTATTAACAATTCCAGTGTCTTCAATAGCTTGTGAACAAGTTTTCAACGTGAGTGGTAACGTGCTTGATAACCGAAAATGCAAGCTTAAAGAAGATATAATAGAAGCATTAATATGTGTAAAAGACTGAGAGCTTGCTGCACTCCGTGAACAAGATTAAGTTGAAGTGAGCAACTCACAAATTTAAATATTTCATAATTAAAACATTTTAATTTTAATTTTTCAATTTGTAATTTTTTTAAAAATGTAATTTAATTTTGTTGTAAAAAAAATTTAAATGTAATTGTAAATTTGTAATAATGTAAATATAAAATATGTAATTCATTAATAAATAAAAACTTAATTTAATTATACGCATTGTTGTCTGATTGTCTTATTTATTAACTTGTTGAATATTTGAATGTTGAATGTTATCATGTTGATTGTTGAATTAAATTTAAATATTGATGGTTGAACGGTTGTATGACGGGCACACAGACTGGGGAACCGTGTCTGGGCCGATAGTCAGGTCATTGGATTGGCTCTCGGATCATTGGGTCGACAGCTGGCTTGCAGCGTTGGGTCCTGCCGTCCCAAGAAGAAGAGCCGAAGACTCTTTTACGAAGAGAGAAGTGGTCAAGTGGGCTATCGGAGGTGGCGAGACTTGAGGGGGAAGGGCGAAAGGTTGTGTGGGCTGGTGGGGTGAAAGGTCACGTGCGTGGGAGGGAGGTGAACCATGAATGGGTCGTGCAGCCGACAGGAAAGACGGGCCATCGGGTCATTGAGTTGGCCATTGAGTCGCAGTGTTAGGTCCCAGGAAGAATTATGTTGGTCAAAATCATGTCATTGACTTACACGAATAGCATTTTTTCGTGCCATTGACTGTGTCTGGGCTGACTCATTGATGATATGGGCCATGTCGACACGAGTACGATCATGCCAGTACAAAATTCGTGTCGTGTCATGCCGACATGGCATGACTGACAAGTCTACCAGTATTACACAAATACTGAAATTTTGAATTATTTTTAATTTTACGAGGTATATAAATATTTTTATATTAAATTTAATTCCATTTAATTTAATTCTAATTAAATAATAAATTTTTAACCATTCTTTTTTATTCAATTGTACGTACATAAATAAACCTTACTACTAAATTTATTCAATTCTACGTCAATGTCCATTGCTTAGAAAATATATCTTGGGATTGTGTCGATGTCAAGTCAATGTCACACCATCTATTTTAATTTCCAGAGTCAACCGCTCCATGCTCGAGTGAAATTTATCTCATCCATCACTGGCAACAATCGTCACCCTGCGCTGCTGTGGCTCCTTCTCCTCCTCTTCTTAAGGTCAACTGTTGGTGCACGTGCAGTGGTAGTATGTCCTGCACGTGTGGATCTACGGTAGCGATTCTGTAAATTGCTTTCTTTCAAGAGTTATGTCATTTCACTGAAGTATTTTCGAACAGAAGGTGCATATAATGAATAGAAAGCACCATCCGATTGAAGTGAAAGTCTCAAACATTACAGGTGCATACGTTTACAGTGGTCGAAGCAGAGAAAAACTCCTCTCACTGTGCAGCATTTCATTCTGTTTCCTTTTTTCATGACTTCTTCGGTATTCTATGGTATTTAGATTCTTAGAATTGGTCGAATAAATAGGCCATTAGATTGTGTCTAATGGTAGAATAGTTAAAATAGGAATTGAATTGCATCATATATGATAAATTTTCTTTACTTATTATTATTTGATTTTAAGATAAAATTTTAATATAATATTAAAATTAATTTACGTAAATCTATCTTTAAATACGTATAAACATAAATAAAGTAAAGAAAAGTTCATCACCTGTTTCAGACCTGATCAATCTCTCATGTGTTGTCGCTATTGTTGCTGTTGGTGTCAGGGTTGAATAAGCGCCTCCCTTCCGAAGGCAATGATGACGACACTTCTTCTTGTATCGTTTTCTATGGAACGGGATCTGATGGTCTAGTGGTACTCACCTGTCACTTCCAAGGATATAACGTGAAACTGGAAGAAATTATTAAAGGTGTATTTATTTAATAAGTAGTATTAGATAAAATGTAGTTTATATTTTTTTAAAAAAATATTATATAATTTATAATATAAATATTTTAATATAATTTTTTAATATAAATTATTTGATAAATGTTACTATAGATTATTACGGTACATAATAAAAAATGAATGTAGATAGTAAAAAATATTTAAACAAACATAACCTAAATTTATGTATATGGGTTTATTTTTAATTTTATATAAATTTTTAATAATATTATTATTATATAAATTTTAACATATAAATTTATATTATATTAATTATTATATAATTTTAACTTTATGTAAAATTCTTTCCAAACAAATCCCAAAAGACATTTCATTTGCTTTTTTATAATGCTGGTGGTTTTTGGGTTCATGACTAGCACAGTTCTCTTGCTGTCTTTCCTGTGGCTGGTCATCATCTTTTTCTCTACCATTAAATTTTATTTAATAATAATTTTTAAATTTTAATTTTAATTTTACATAAATTTTTATCATATTATTATTATCATATAAATTTTTATTTTATAATTTATTATAAAATTTAATTTTATTTAATAACAAAACTTAACTTTTAACTTTATATTATAATGTACCACCATTACATGGTGTTTCCCACCGTTCTCGATCTCGTTGGATAGTTTCACATTTCTTATAATGTGAAAGTCCTGGATCTTTATATCACGATGTCCTTTTTATTATTATTATCAATTAGTTTGAAGTTGAAATTTAACATCACATCAGAACATCAAGATTTTACACGTATTGGTAAGTCACTTGTGAAAGAGGACATGTTTTTCAAAAAAAATTATATAATTTATAATATAAGTATTTTGATTTTTTTTTTAAAAAAATAAAATATTAAACTTATTTAATAAATATTATTATAAATTATTATAATATATAATAAAAAAAGAAATATATAATAAAAAATACTTAAACAAATTAGGTGGAAACTGCCTTTCCATGAGCGTCGTTGCCACCACTTTCGGCAGCCGAACACCAATCAATGGCCACAGCTACAAACCTCATACGATGTGCGACAATCGGCTAGCCGGCGATCACGAGCTTGCCGCCGCAGGAGGGCCGTTCAAAACAAGCTGTCATTTGATCACCACCGCGACAAGGCTGTCAGCCTGTCACCGTCTTGGAGATTCGTCGCCGCTGCAGCATATATTATTGCAGGAGGAGGTTGCCGTTGCGTTCGAAACTCGCCGTCTTGCACAAAATTAGGATGGTTGGCATCTGAGAGAGACGATAGGGTTCCTCTTACCCATCATGTCAAAGGGAGCTGGTATGGAACGATGCATCCCACGTAACTAACGAGGGTGTTTGTATTTTTTGAAAATTAATTAAAAAAATTAAAAAAATATTTTTATTATTAAAATGTTAAAAATTTGAAAATAATTTTTTTTTGAAATTATTTGTACACGAAAATTTAGAAAAATTTATATTTAATTTTAAAAAAATAAAAACATTTTAAATTGTTAATATTTTAATAATAAAAAATTTTAAATTTTCTTTTTCATTGATTTTTAAAAGGTACAAACTCCTTCTAAGGTCCCATTTGTTTCAGATTTTAATTTTATTTTTGTATAAATTTTTTAATATTATTATTATCATATAAATTTTAATGTAAAATTATCACTTTAATTATTATGTAACTTTAATTTTATTTATTTTTTTAACTTTAACTTTATTCGATTCTCAAGTTAGTTGAAATTCTTAAGGCTTAAGAAAGATGGATATGAATGCGCTGACGAAGGAAAAGAGACTATGAAGATTGATGATTTCATGCATGGAACCAGCACATGCTTCCCTCTGAAGCAATCCAAATATTATTGACACCATCGATCAAAGTTCTCTGGCCTTGTTTATTTTAATTTTGAGGAAGTATCTTTTAATTTCATACACATATTTACGTATTATTATTGTTATATAAATCTTTATATATAAATTCTTATTATACAATTTATTGTAAAGTTTAATTTCATTTATTTCATTAATCTTAACTCTAACTCTTTACATTTTTTGATATTTTTACATAATAAATGAAGTCAAAACAAACAAAACCTTAGGACCATTAATGATTGTTTTTGTTCTTTCTTTTCTTTTTTCCATGAAGTTGAACCTCAGGACTATGCTTCATTTATGGTTTACACAAGTATATATGGTAGTAATACTGTAAACACGAATACAGGAAATACTAATGTTTATAAATGAAATTTACCATATCTTCCCACAAGTTTTCAAACCTTTTTTCGGTTTGAACAGAAAATGTTACCATCATTTTCGATTTCATCATTTTTCTAGATTCACATCGAAAATTTTCAGTCTAAAGTGACATAGCCTTGCAGTGACAGATATTCCAAACATATAATAAGTCTGTCACTGTATAAGTAATGTAGAGCAGCAGTTAAGTAATCTACAGTGATGAATGTTGGGACTATAGTGACGAATAATGCAGTATATAGTAATAATTATAGACATATATCACCATATGGTACTTTTAGTGCGCGATGGATGTAGAAATTTACAAGGACAGAAACAACATCATTAAAAGTAATCTATAGTAACAAATATAAAGACTTATAATGATGATTTAAATTATCTGTCACAAAAAATATATACAGTGATAGACGATATACATCTATAATGGTGACTCAAAAAGTCAGTTGATAATTTATATGGTGACGGATTTAAAATTAATCTATTACTATAAGTCATATTTTTGGTACAATGAAAGAGTTCAAATATTGTTGAGAACATAGGTTAGAACTTTGAATATGATCTTCTTGTAAATTGATAATTATATCTCTTAACTTTAATAGTACCTATCAAAACAAACTTTGAATATGCAGATCGATATAGTTTTTGTGGTTAGAGCTGATGCGATGGATGGAGAATTTGTGTTTTTTTTTTAGACTTTTCTTGTTGACTATTTCGTTGTTTCTTTAAAATATGTATGTGTACAATGCTTATTACATTTCAAAATTCTCCGTAACATGAGATTGAGAAAATATTCAGATTTTTTTTTAAAAAAGGTATATACTCTAGGTACGAGTACAAAAGACTAACATATTTAAATATTTTACATATTTAAGGCAGTGGTTTGCGTCACTTAGAAATCTTGAAAAAAGAAAATATTAAAAAAAAAATTAAATTTTTAAGTATATGTGCATTCCAAAAAAAGGAAAAATTTTAAATTTTACCGTAAGTATAGATTTTTTCTATTATTTCTCATTTGTTAGGGAAAAAAAATTCTTATAATCGGAAAAAATTTCATTATGATATATACACTCTCTTAACTTCATGCGATTTACCTAATCTTCCTCAATTATTGTTGAACTCACGGTTACATGGAAAATATATAATTATGTTTAAAATATTAAAATATATAATATTTATAAATTTTTTAAATTAAATTTTTATAATATGTACAAATAATTTTAAAATTTTCTTTGTTTCTTAATTTTCTTTTTCATATTTTTTAAATTTCTGTTTCTCGTATATTTTCGACAGACCGGCCCTAAATGTCAATGCAACCTGCTTGTAATGTACGAATTTTTGAATATCTGAAAGATTTCGAACGCATATTATGTTTAAAATCAAAAAAATATTTAAGTATGAATATAAAATACAAAAAAACTTAAATATTCAAATATTTCCAAGGTATTGTTTGAAAATACTTTTGCATCAGCTTATTTTAAAATTAATGACACTTATAAACGAAACTGAAATAATTATTTATCATAAAAACAATCAAATGATTCACAGTTGGTTCATTTTTGCCACATGTTCAAAACAGCATGTATTCCAAATGCGACGAATTTAAATTAAAGATGTATGTTTTTGAATACTATTTGATAGGAATATGAAAAGCTTGCATATTTAGATATACTTAGATATCACTGTAAAAATTCTAAATGTTTGAAATATTCCTAGATATAAATGTAATATGTCTACGTGATTATTCCTCGCATCAGTGGGAATATTCAAAAGCAAATATTATGACAATTGTCTATAAAATCACAGCTTTCGTCATTTTTTAAAGGAAAGAGTAATATCAATTAATTACTTGACAAAAATGGACAGAGGATATTATTTTGATGAAAAAATGATCACATAATTAATACTGATTGCTGTTCAACCATAAAACCCATCAACATGATGCTGTGCTATTATATTTAAATAATTATTACAAAATTATAAAAATAATTAGTGAAGTGATAGAAAAATATGGATTTCAAAGGAGTATTTGCAAATGGAGTGGTAGAAAAATTATTACTTTTTTTTGTTCCATACAAATGAATTAGGGGCAACGAAAAATGTTTCTTTGGTTTCGTTTTTGGTAGACTTTAATCAGTTCCGAAAGTTAAATAGAGTTGAAATTAAAATTAATTTTAAGTTAAAATTATTTAATAATTAAAGTAACGAAAATTTATATAATAATAATATTATTAAAAATAATTTTAGTAATAGATTAAAACCAACTCTAAAAGAGGCCTTTATAAATCTTTCAATTTGGATGGAGAAAGAAACAATTTGATCCGATTTATGGGATAATAAAAATTAACTTAAACCTCGTTTATTAACGAAACTTTAACTTAACAATGATAGAAAATTAAAGTTAAAAGTAATTTGTACAAAATTAAAATTAAATGAACAAACATAACGTTACAAAAATGCGTGCAAATTTAAGCATCACGTTTTTGAATACAATTTTTAGTTGAGTGGTAAATATCGGGTGGGAAATCAATTACAACAGTTTAATTAACAAAATACAAATGTCTACTGGTATGCATGGTCAACGGCGCCAAGCAATGCAAGAACTCAAACACAACGCTGACAAGATACTGTACTGGTTTTGCAAGAACAGAACTATTCTCTGCCGCCACTGCCGGCCATCTACCTTCCTCTTCTGCAAGTGTGGGAATGGTCATCGATCAAGCCCGCAAAAAATAATCACATGCCACAATGAACAAATTTTCAGAACTCAACTCTTCTTCTCCACTTCAAGATGTTGAGAATTAAACCCACCCATTCCTTTCTTCAGACCCAGATCTTGTTTCAAGGATTTGCCTACAATGGTCTCATTGCTTGAGAGGTGTCTGTGTAGATGAGTGTGTAGAATAGCTCAACCTCAGACATGCCTCGGATTCTCGTGATGTATCTGTTGTTGCCTGCTTCTTCAAGAACTGCAGGACCCAATCGAGCAACGTGAGGCAAGAGTTTCGCCAACGGGTACAAAGCCGCAGGATCGTCCAGCTCATTTGAGAGGTCTTCCATCAAGCAATCCACCACGGTTTTCATTGTTATGTTGACGACGTTTCTAAATTCAAAGCTGCGGCGAGATGCCATAGCAAACAGAAAATGTTATGGAATGTGGAACAGAGGTTTGCGCTAATTAATACACAGGAAATTTTGAAACCATTTCGATCAAGAGATAAATGCCAAGAAATGGCAATTTTAGGTGGCATACCTTGACAGCACTGAACGTGCTTCTACTATTAGCTGCTCAAGCTTGCTGGTGTCCATCTGTATGTTGGAATTGTCGAAACCACTGGGAGACATTGCCAGCAACTGCTGATATGCTGCAGCACTTTCAGGTACCACATAACTTATCCAGGAATCTGGTGATTCGCTGTTCATGAACAAGTCCAATATATCCATGATTGTCTGAGAGAGATGAGTCAAGCTGAAGGGATCCCTCAACTGCTTGCTGTAATTTTGGGGGGAAAAGTTAGGAGCATGACAATGGATATAAATGCAAGCCACAAACAGAAATTTCATGACATAATTACATAAACCAATAGAATGAGCAACAAAAACTATGATGCGGTATTCACAAGTAACATCCCATCATATTTATGACAAAATCAAGATGTATAGAATATAGAGACATACTTTTTAAGGTACCCAAGCAATGACTTTAGGCACCTAGGCACTTGAGCAAATATTATTATTTTTGTGTATATTATATATATTTATTCATATTTAATAATAACTATGTATAACTTTAGCTCTATTATTACCTACATAAAATTCAAATGATAAGTCTTAGAAAACATCAAAAAAGACGTGCAATAATGCTAATATGTATATGTCATTAATATGCATAATTATATATTGCAATAATTAGGTATATTTTAGTAGTATCCAGAAATTTTATATTCAAGGTTTTTCAATGAAAAATAAACAAATTTTAAATACATATATATATATTTAAGGGATTATTTCCTTGCTAAACATTAATGATTGCAAAAGAAAAACATTGTCATTACATATGGCAACACGCACCACCCATTAGTCAACTCTTATTGACTCATGTCATTACTTATTTTAGAATTGGCAATTTGGGTTTGCAACAAAATCACAATTGGTTTTATCACGGGTCATCTTTCTATATAGTTGTTCTAGACTTCCAGTATGTGGTAGCGTGCCATATGTTTCTTTGTAGGATGAATTTCATGCAGCAAACATGGAAGGGAAGAACCCTTTTCATAAGTGATCAAATGTGTCCACTTGAGTATTTAAATTGTTTTTTAAAAAAAAGAAAGAAAAAAAGAGAACTTCTCTTGAGGTGTGATTGATCCATCAATAGACATGTTAAAAAAAAAAAGTTCTCTTGACGTGTGATTGATCCATCAATAGACATGTCACTTACTCTCTTAAAACTTCTAATGTCGCATCCTCCATTTTCAAAATTAAAGAGACAATTCCATGATTGGATAGATAATCAGCAGTTGCTAGGAATTCCTGCTGGCCATGCCTATCAAAGAGGTTGGCTTCATCCTACAAAAGATAAACCAAAAATACTTAGACCTTTGCATTAGAAACAAGTTCGTATTGTGAATGAGATGTTTGGATCACATGGCATAAAGGAATACGATGGCACATCAGAAAAGACAATTTAAATGACGAATGTTCCATTTAACACAGGAATTTCTGATTTATTCTAAGGGATGATGCTTGTTTGTTACTATAATTTGTTTGTAAACCACAACAGATTCAATTGAATTTTATAATTTGAATAGACCCACAAAATGATGTGAAATTTTCTAATAATCATGAAAGTTCAAATTTATAGAATTTCTGGTAAATTTTTATCAGGAAAGAAAAATAAGAAAACAATGTGAGAATGAGCAGAATTCTTTCAGTATGAATGGGATGATAAGAAAACAATAAAATGCCCCAACAATTGACATTTTCAGCATTCATAATATACAGAATTTTCCAACTCTAGAAAAAAAGGAGGAAGAAGCCTTTTGACCTAGTACTTTAAGATGTCGATTTGAATTAGTTCCAAAAAATTAAAAAAAATAGTGGCTGTGATCATGATGATGGTGGAGGAAACCATATATTTGTTTGTGAAAATACCAGTGTATGAGGATGCTTTCAAAGGTGGAAGAAGATCACACCACCAACTAGTAACTAGTAACCACTAACCAGCAATTGCAAGAAGTATAATTAAGTAACTTTATATTAATTTTTTTATAAAAGGAAAACATAAAGCATGGATATTTCCTAAAGATGAAATAAGCACCTAGATAAATGATACATCACACACCATTTTATATCGGCGCTACAACAAATAAGCAACCCTAAGTGTCCTGTGGACACAAATGATTAATTTTGCTCCCCATATGCGTGTGTACATAAAGAAGTGACCTCTTCATTCATGAGCAATTAGTTTTGAATTGAATGCTTTTATATTTCAACATTATATTAAAGCAAATAATGGTCTGTTAGGCTTAATTCCTTACACATCTACCACATAAAAAAAATTGTAAAAGGTTCTAGGTGAGAGAGAACATTAGAGTAGTCTTACATTAAAAAGTAAAAAATATAACTTATACTTAATTATGCACCATAGATGAGCAGCATCTTTACTCATAATCATAGTCAACTGATTTTAAGCTAGATGTTTTCATATTTCAAGAATATGTGTGAGCATAAATAGATCAAACATTTTACAGTGTCAGTTTGTAATGGATGGACAATAACACCAGGCCACATGTAGTGTGCGTACAAGGTGAAATACCATAAAAGTAGAAACTCCTTACTAATTCACTAGAGGTTGCAAAACCACGGGCAGTCTCAAGGTAAAGCTGTCTCCCTAAAATATTAACTTGAACCCTTACGTACAAAAATAGTGTAATCATTGCCCACAATGATGTCACTGTTCTTGTAAAACCTGCAAAATAGTATGGTTTAAGTTAACCACACGGTCGTAATAATTATTTTAATTCAATGTGAGAATAATTTGATGTTTTAGAAAATGATGCAGAAGTTAATTTTGTATTCAGCATTTTTAGTTCAAATTGTAATGTTTTTTAAGATGACACATAAAAATAAACTGACATATAAATAATACTTTTAGTAATGATTATTGAAAAAAGTTAACATATTTTCATACATTACCTGAAATAAATCAATAATCACTATCAGATTCCTCGTAAATTTTTGAAAAGTTTCTGTGAAGCGACTCCAAATAAAAGCAAAATAAATCAGAATGGGGAAGCATTACTTAGAACTTTGAGGCGATTCCATAGATCAAGCTTCTCACTGGCCTGGAGACTGCCGGCTTGCCCCCTCCCTTGCATCAGCTTCTCAGTCAAAGGAGAAATATTCAGCTCCTCCGAAATTCTGGACCGCAAATATGCTATGGCATCAGGCAATGTAGTGGTTTCTGATATTCTTTGGATGCTCTCGAAATGAGTCTGAAGCCTACCAGCCAATTTTGTTGCTAAAGTCAGTATAAACTTCCAAGGCTAGAAAAGAAAAATCAAGTGCCAAACAAAAATATCAGGTGATTACTGTATTCCAACAAGCTCATCTGCACGGCGCTTGGCTTCAAATTCTTTGTCCAGCTTAATTGACCTTCCCCTATGCAAGTCATATATCTTATACAAAGCATACCCACATCCTAAGGCTCCCACTACAGCAATAATCTTTCTCTTATGCCTACTCCAGAACCCCCTGCATTGCCAAAACACTCGTGAATGAGAGAAAATGTAGAACCCAGATCGCAAGAACCACAACAGTCCCACAACAAAAAGGGCAAGTCAAATCCAAACGCAAACCATCGAAAGATCAACTCTTTCTGAACAACCGACGAAACTAGAGGGTACCCAATCGATGGGAACAGCAAAACAGACGGAAAATCAACGGGAAACCAACAAAAGATCAAAGGTTTGGCGCGTTAGGGGAGTGAACTCACATCTGTGTTCTCCAAAAGGACGACAACTTTTTGCAGATTGGTCCTCGAAGAACCAACCGCTCACTCCAATTCCGTTTCCCCTCCTTCCTCCTGCTACGGACCTAGGGTGGAGTGGAGGAGTCAAGCAGAAAACGAAAGCAACAAAGGCGGCACAACCCCTCGACCGTCGAGGAATGGAACACGGATGGCGTCGTCTATGCTTTACTCTCAGGCGTTGTTCAGAGTTAAAATTGTCATGATAATTTAAATGATAAAATTTTATATATTAAAATTTATATAATAATAATATTATTAAAAATAATTTTAAAAGATAGGAAAAATATTCGAGAACGATTCTTCAGACTTACCAAGTTTTTTTCCCCTTTTTTACCATTTTTAATTACGTGTCTTCAACAGAAATTTAAAAAAAAATTAATTTGATATTTGTATTTAAAAACAGTTTAAATGCGCATAAATTCAATCGTCAAGTACATGCAAAACATAAAAATAAATGTAAAAATTTTGAACTAAGATAAGCATAAACTAAATGACAAAACATTAACACAAAAGGCATGGTAAATGTAATTAATGTAGTGAAAAGTAGTTACAAAGACCACTTCTGTGCACATCCACCCAATAAAATTAGGAAGACGTGAGTCCTTATTTTTGGACGACGTGGATATATTTTAGGGAACGATTAGAGTGAAGGGATAGCAATGGTAAATTTACTTTTATTATATATAAAGATAGATGAAAAAAAAGAAAAGTGATTGACCCAAAAAATCTTCACTTTAGTTGCTTTTGCCGGAACCCTAATACAACTTTGCCAGAAATCTCACATTTGCATCAACAATTAACACGGTTAAGTATAATAAAGGTGTTAGTCCATATTATTATATTCTACATTAAAACATGGTAACTCAAAAATGCATAAAAAATATTCTAAATGTAAAATTAATACATTTTAGGATTGAAATAAGCATATTGTACACAGGTTATGTATGTAAATCTAGACATAATCCATTGGTTTAGCATCTAAAGCATGTCAATCTGGACACTCAACTCTGCGGTAGAAGACCAACAACAAATGGGCTTGGGCTTCTGTTTTCTCGGGCTCACGGCTCGCCTCACCTGGCTCACCATCTGCATGAAATGTTCGGTGTTGATGGTTGGACGGACCTAAGAAGTGATGGGCCGAAATCTTTCGGCCCCGTCTGTTCTTCAAGTGCAGAATACTGGTTGTGCATAATTATCCAAGCCCAACCACCACCTTGAAAAAGAGTTCAGCAGTACAGGCAGGCAGCCTTTAAAAAAAGTGTGACTTTTCTACAGAAGTTGATTGATTCATGTCAGCATAGATAATTTCCTATTTTATTTTGAAATAAGAGAACGTGAATTCAAATAACGATATTCTTTAAAAAAAAGAGGAAATTTGATTGATCTGACTGGAAAAACGACAGCACCCTGATGTGGATTCACGAATTAAACTGAAGGGTTACAATTATCACCAACCATGAATGCAGCACAGTTTGATTATCTATTTAACCTTGAGAAAAGAAAAGTTTTAATTGAATTTAAGTAAAAAAGTTGTAGTATTATCACTACAATAATATTTTAATAATTAATTTTTTTTATTAATATTTATGGTCTCAGATTCGAAATCTAAAAAAAGAAGATGATGAAATCGTCATGGTAGATAAAGAAAACATTTCAATAAATTTGTTTGATAACGATGTTTTAATTTTAACTTTAACTTCTTATATATATAAATTTTTATTTTAAAATTTACTTTAAAGATTAACTCCGTCTTATAATAAACTCAATTTTCTAACTTTCTACCATATGAAAGTTAAAATATCTCGTTTATATGCCTAACGGTCGTCGGTTCATGTTCCATCTCCTCTTTTGATTCTCTAAAGCCGGCCGGCTGTCCTGGACTACTCAACAGTTTCCATATTTTTTGAGGGGTTGTAGTTGTTCTCTTCCAAGATATTTTATGTCAGCCTACCATATATTAAGCTGAGAAAAAACTTGTTGAACGAAAATTTCATGCACACCCATTCAACAATTCAACAGGTAACGTTCCAAGCACATTACCAACGTGGACGGCGTGACTAGTGGCGCTGTCGGAATGTGGGGACGGCCGCAACTTGTTCAAAGTCTGCTGCGCGTCTGATGCAGAGATGCTTCCCCACATTAGGTATGGGTTGGGGAAGATTTTTTTAGCAAAAGACTATTCTGACACTCCTTTATTTATGATTTATTTTTATTCTTTTTATACGCAGATAGATATGCATAAACAAGTTTTGATATTAGGTAGAAATTCTTTTTTAAAATCAATATTTTAAATCTAATTTTATTCTTCGTATTTATCAATATTAAACTATTTTACCATTAACCAAATAATTAAAGGGTGTTGCCCACAAGTTTGTTGAATTGTTCGATCGCTTTGCCCAGATAATGTGACGATGAAGGCGTGAAGGGCAGACAACCAAAATAATAATCATCCCTGGTGGCTAGAGACGTGGTCTGAGAGATTGACCACAATGCAAAATTTCCAGGAATAATAGTCATCTTTAATATTTGTAGAAGAGATTTATTCATTTAAAGCCCGGAATAATAAAAGATGGAAACTTCAACGAGTGAAAATCAGGCAGACTCACCTAACCTATTCGATACATCAAAATCAAAGAAACCTTCTTTTTTTTTTTTGCTTACGTAACCTGCAAGTACGGCAGACGGTCAAGGAGGCCAAGGCCAACCACTGGCCGACGAAAAGATCAATTCAATGTTTTTTTAAAAAAAATGTTGGAAAAGAAAATGGTTATAAAATTTTTAAGTATTTATATATCTTAAAAAAAATTTAAAAAAATTAAATTTTTTCGTCAAAGTATAGATATTTTTGTCCGACTCTTTTGACTTTCTCTTGAATCGCAACTACTTACCATGATTAAACTTGCAGTACATCGAATTACATCTCTAACCTCTTCTTGAGAAAAATCTCTAATCTTATTGCTTGATTCTAGATTTCAAGTCGAGAACATTTCTCCTTTTTCGCAATCACAAGAGAAGATAAAAGGAGTAAAGTAATAATAAAAATAAAAGATTAAAGTTAAAAAATATATGTAAATATAAGTTTAAAAATATTAACCTATAATATATAGATATAGTTAATACGTACAATTATAATGAAGTTATATTTTGTGAAATATTAAATTTTCATTATCAATTTTGTAAAAATAAAATTATAATAAATGTAATTTAATTTTCATTATCAATGTATTATTATTAATGTTAAAATAAAATTATATTTAAAATATTGAAATACAAAATATTTATCAATTTTATTTAAATTAATTTTTTAAAATTTTTACAACAAACACAAATAACCTTAAAAAAATTTCTATTTTCTAAATTTTTTTCTTTTCAGTTTCTCAAATTTTCAAAGGACACTCTGAAACGATCTACAAAAGAAGTAAAAAGAAAAACTTAAAAGTTTGCTAAAGATCAAAGAGAAGATATCAAACGAGAGAGGAACGAAAAGAAATGGTTACACAGCCCAAGACACCGAAACAAAAGATGGGAAGGCCTTAAATTACCGGTCCCCCACCACCACATCCCCCTTGTGCCAGCAAAGCTGAAAAGGCCCTTTTTTCATTGAAAGCAGATGCTCAGGTTAAATATAAAATTATCGCACATCTGTGTGCAATAGATCCACAAGCAAACACGCGAACAGAAGCCAGGAGATGATGATTGGTAGAAAATATGAGAAGATTACTGAGAAGTGATAGGGCCCTCGGAATGCAATGAGAAGGCAGGTAAAGAAAGCCTTGTAATCACTGGCAACATAAAGGGAAACTGAAAACTGAATCGAATGGACGAATTGTACGGTGATGCAAATGCGGCACAAGCTTGGCCTTGGTCTGCATGCTGCCATTCCAGAGCAAAGAAAGCAATAACTCAACCCAATGAAATCAGTGACATGAAATGCAATCTTCAAACAGGATGAGTTGCTTCAGCCAAAAATCTGAAGCAAGCAAACAGGGCAGCTTACTTTGCGGTGTTGGTTGTCCGGTGGCAGCTATTTGGGATGAATACATACTAGGGGCGGTGTTCATTGCTGCTCGAATGAGACCATTTCCTGAAGGTTTGGGCCAGCATAAACTTTCCTATCATAAGTCTCAACTTGGCTTTTGAATATACAGATCGCCCATTGCTGCTTGAAGGCATCTCGGAAATCAAATTCTCATCGACCAGTGTCGGGTATTGTTCATCTGGGTTCTCCTGCATGCGACTCACGCTTGGATTGGCCTCAGCCTGCTCTACCAATGCATGTGATCCATTGTCAAGATTAACCGCCAAAGCATCCCTGCTTGCGCGCAACCAATCTGCGCCCTCAACCGTCACCGCTCGGCACTTCTTAACCTTGACTTTCACCAAATTGGGACACCCACCAGCAAGGGCCTCCATACCCTGGTTCGATACAGGACAGCCTTTGATGCACAGCTTCTTCAGAGCAATGCATTTCGATGCAATGCATGACATCTCGGCGTCCCCAATGGTGTCACTTGCACACAGAGCAAGCCTCTCAAGGTTCCTACAATTTTCCGCGACCAGCCCAACACTCATGACGGTTGGGTTTACCCCGATCAGAACAAGCTCCTGCAAGTTGGCACAAAAGCGGCCAACAGCTGAGAGTCCCTCATCCCCAATTCTATTACTCTTATACCCATCAATATGAATCTTCCTCAGAAGCCGGCAACGCCCTGCAACTGCCGACAACCCAATATCCGTACAATCATGTGTCTTCACCAAATGAAGAATCTCCAGGTTTGGGCAAGCAGTAAAAGCACGAAGCCCACGGTCACCAATCTGTAGCTTCTCCAGGTGCACCTCGACAAGCCCAGGGACCTTCCGGATGACCTCTTCCAGAGTCCTATCCCAGTCACCCGAGCACCTGAAAAGCTTGAGCGTCTTCAACTTGGGCGACCCGGCAATGAGGGGGCCAAAGCACAACCCATTGTAAAGATCCCTGAGACAAATACTCTTCAGAGACGAATTCACCGGAGCGACAATGGGGTCGGCGGGATCGGTCATCCCCCGGAGACGTTTGATGGACAGTTCTTCAAGGAGCGGGCACGACGACATCACCGCAGAAATCCCACGGGCACCAAAAGTGCATATCCCGCACGACAGCTTCCGGAGATTCTTGCAGTTCTCCGCCATGGTTGCCATCCCGACCACGGTAATCTCCCGGCAAGCTCGGAGCTTCAGGCGCGTAAGCATCGGGCACCGGCGAGAGATCAACTCCAAGGCATTGTCCCCGATGCTATCCAACTTCCTGTCACACTTGAGGGCAAGCTTGGTCACGGAATCATACCTGGAGAGAAGATCCGACACGGCGTGAAAGAGATCTGCCCGAGCGTCAAGCGAAATCCTCTGCCGGCTCTGGCCTTCCACCAAGAGCCACCTGTGGCAGACAAGGGAACACCTTTTCCGGTCGCCGGCGTTGAGGAAGTGGAATATTAACGCAAGGCACTCATCGGGTAGGTCAGTGGTGGTGTCCCTGGTCAGATCCGCCCCCAAATCCGCCACTTTATGGTCCCCAGCGGTCGAAGGGAAGGGGGAATCGGGCGGTTCGGAGGTGGGGATCATGACGGGTGGCAATACGAGGGAGGACTTGCGGCGGCTGGAGGTGGCCGGTGGGTGGTGATTGGATCTGGAGGCGAAGGAGACTGTGGACGACGACTGGCCCATGGAAGGCAGTGGTGGCCGGAGGGCAGAAACAATCCCCGTCTAGGGTTTGAGCCTTGAGGGAAGAAGACCACCGGCTGATGCGACTGTGCGTTATGGGTCCCCCATTTGGGCCTTTTCCTTCTCCGCCGTTCGCCTCGCCGTCCTGTTCCATGGAGCTTTTATACTTGCATTTTTCCCCTGCTTTAAGAAGTTTGTATCTTTTGAAAAAATTGTTTTTTCAAATAATTTTAGATTTTTAAATATTCGTGTATTTTATAAAATATAAAAAAAATTAATTTTTTTTGATTTTCGTAATTTTTAATGTCTTATTCAACTTCTTTAGATCATCGTTAAATTCATAGTTTAAAAAAAATTAAAATTATATTTAAAATATAAAATATTTATAATTTTTTAAAATTAATTTTTCAAAATTAATTTTTCAAAATATTCGTAACATATCTTAGAAAATTTTTAATTTTGTATATTACTGCAAGTTTAATTTTTTTCTCATACTTTTTACCTGTTAAGTCAAAAAACAATTTACGGTTAACGAAAATTTTATCACTACAAACTATCCTGATATGTGTTTTGACCAATTCTTTCACTGAATTCCTGAGTACAATAAAAATGTAAAATTATTTTTAAAATATAAAAAATTTATAAATTTTTTAAAATTAATTTATCAAAATTTCTAATATATATATATATACAAGAGTCGAAAAAAATTTATTTTTCTTAAATTTTCGTTTCTTACATTTTCAACGTATATAAATAGACTCTTGTAATCAAATTCAATATTTCATAATTTTGATCTCATTTAGAAAATTCGAACCCTGATTAAATATATTTTTTTTAATCATCTACGTAGTCAAATTGCTATTCCACGGTTGTATTGTATTTTTTTATAAATTATTGCCGTGTTTTGAAATTCTAACCACGGAAGAGACTTTTTCTTTCTTTATTTTTTTCCTAAATTTCAAACGACTCGTCGCACCCATGCGATTAAAAAGTCTAAGTCATGGTTTTTTTACGTGTAGATTTGTAATAGTATTAAAAGATAAATTTACAAAAAGTCGAGATAAAATATAAATTAGTAGATTACAAAAAAGAAGAAGATAAGAGTAGATAAATTCTAAGAAAGGTTTGTACAGATCATATTCTTCTGTTAAAATTTAGGTGAAATAGAAAGTAAAAAAAAATAAAAAAATTATAAGATATTTGTGTCACAAAGAAAGTGAAAGAATATTTTATAAATATTTTTTGATATAAATATATAAACATTACAAGACTTTTACATCTCTTTCTTTTAAAAGTCTTAGACGGCCCTAATTTTTACACTTTTGTGCGAATTTTTTTCTTTCTCGCTCAAGATCGAGAAGAAAAGATAAAATCAATAAATAAAAATTATGTTTAAAAAATCATGATATTTTTGTGTGTGAATTTTTACGATGTTACAAGTTTTTATTAAATTACTTATGTAATTTTAATAGATCGCTTAAATTTTAAGATAATCTGACTAATTTTGTGAATACTACGAACACTCTCTATTTTTTTGAAATTCTGATAAAAAATTTTCTAATAAAATTTAATACATTCTTTGCAATTGATTCTTTTTCTATAAATTATTGTTAATAGACTTTAAGCCCTTATTTGTACCGCTAGAATTCCTTAGAAAAGAATTCAAATGAAATAAATTTTCTTTTGACCAAATTCTTAATTTTCTCTCCTCACGAATTTCGTCTCATCTTTTCTATTGATCTTTTCCTACTCTACCTCTTTGAAAATACTGTGAAACTTTTACCTATGCATATGAGCGACGTTGACAAAGATGCTTGGACACACCACCACTAATGACCTCAATCGATCATCAGACAACCGCCCTACTCACACATCCTCGCCTACACATGACTCACTCATGCGAGTGCCAACATTTTCCCCTTGAGCTTGTGCAAGGCTTATCTTGCCACTCATGCTACCGCATGTTTGCTCCCTTCTTGTCTATATATACCTTCTATACGTGTCTCACTGTTGGTTCTCCCTTTGACTTTACCTTATCATATGTCCACCTATGTTGTACATGCAACTATTATTATTGTCTCACCTCCTTTGAGCAAAATCGCTTATGCAATCACTGAGGATATTAGGATTTTTGAAGAACAAGATGGGAAAAATGAAAAAAAGAAAAATATAAATAAAATAAAAATAAGGAAATTTTTATTCTTATTATTGCATGTCTTATTTGATTGATTTTATTATTACATTAATTGAAATATATTTGATATATTGTTATTATTATGAATTAATTTGTCGTGTAAAGAAATTATGTTATCTATGTAAAATGATATAAATGTTTAATATTATTTTTTGTAATAATATATTTTTTATAATGTACGAACAACATTACGATGAAGTATTTTTTATATTAACAGGTCTAATGAATGTCATTTTTAATTTTTTATACTTACAAATGTCAAGTGAAGATGCTGTGAATTAACTTTCATATTAAGTCTAATTCATTTCCTACATTTATTAATATAAGACTATTTTAACATCTTCATCTACCAAAAATTCATAGATGCTGTCAAAATCAAAAATAATAAACTCATGGGTCTCAATAAATAGATCACGGATTTCGGTCAAAGATCAATTACAATATATTATTGAAACCAAATGTAATACCATAATTGGTTAAAATATTTGTAATTTCTATTATGATTTAAAATCTGGTGAACGTAAAATATATCATTATTTTTTCCAAAAAAATACAGTACCAAGTTTTTCTTTCGAGAAGTGAACGATTCTGATTATTTCGAGTTACGGTCCATTGGGCTGGCGAGATTCGAAAAGCCCAGGAAAGATGTTGGGCTACCAAACCCCGACGTGTAACGAGTTCGGATTTTTATTGGGGCTCGGGCATGGGCCGGTAACGGGTTCGGATTTTTATTGGGGCTCGGGCATGGGCCGGTAATGGGTTCGGATTTTTATTGGGACTCGGGCATGGGCCGGTAACGAGTTCGTTCGACCGACTGAAACTCTTACGACGAAGGCTAAGCCCACGGTTTAGGTAGGTGGGCGGCTTTCCATGGGGTCTGAAATAGCCCATCTTACCCAATTTCTGCTATGATTTTTAGGGGAGAAAATAATTCTCCGAGAATTACTGATAAGAGATTTTAGAACGTAATATCATATATGCTATTAAGGTTATTTTTGATAAATATTACTTAAGTAAATATTAATTAATTAAATTTATATATAAATATCATATATGCAATACTGGACCATGCTTTTCATGCTTACCCACAAAGAGGCCAGGCACCTTTACTGCAAAGAAGATCAAAGCACCAGGAAAAGGGGGGGAAAAAAACCCAGAGTAGAGTGAATACAGTGAATACTATTCATCCTTTTCTTTTAAACTGAGATAGTAAGTTGAAACAGCAAGAGGAAACTCAATTGTACACAGACCTCCACCCTTTTTTTTTCTTCTCGTACAACTTTTTCACTGTTTTTGATAACAATATTTGAAATGAAAAAGTAAGATGAGGAGCCAGGCAAAGAAACTTACTGCTCCACTTATTTTTTCTCATTCAGCTACTGTAGATCTTTCTGCCGAAAATAATTCTTTTTTCTGAGATTGATCTGATTGATTCTGTTAGGTCTAATGATGCTTGTCCTTGGCTTGTATTTGATTGTAATTATCAGTTGTAATATTGCATGCGGTCGGCAAAGGGAAGAAGATGGGTTCAGCCGTACGTTGGGTTTTCAGCGACATGGCCGGAGACCGATCTCCATGTCCACGTCCCTTGTAAGCCGATGAGCGCGCTCCAAGCTAATGAAGGACGCATGCCACAGCTGGATCATCTCGCCTTGCCATACATTAATTGACCCAAATCAAACTGCACTCTTCCGTGTGTAATCTCTAGCTCTGTGAAGAAGGCTATAGACTCTGCTTCCTCGAGATGTATGCCAACATGCTTCATTTGATAATAAAGTTGTTACTGTAGAATCAGATTCAATAACCATAAAAAGTTAAAATTGAAGATAATAAAATAAACGAATTATAATTGTACAGTAGGTAAAAGTTTGTATAAAAGATATTTATGAAATGATAATGAACTTATTCCAAGTGACGACCTAGTTACCAAACAAAAACTTGATTTTGTTTGTTCACTGTTGTGCTTAGCGCTTGTCCCCTTCCACCCGTGGCTAGTTTTCAGCTCCCTACACTTGACGTTGTCGGTTCGGATTCTCTACTCTACCCTTCTCTCCACTCGGCTTAGCGTTGGGTTCCTCATTTCTTAGGGTTTGTTCTGTTTATTTATTATCACTTGTCGGTCGTCTTCTAATGCTTAGTTTTGCATATTGTGATTAAATTCTGTGCGCTGAATTCTGTTCACACACACACACACGTATATATATAGATATATAGATGTATGTATGTATGCATGTGTACGTATATATGTAAAGTGCAGTTCTTGACTGAAAAAATGAAGCTTCTCTGAAAACTAGATTGAAATCTATGTTGTGCTGAAAATTGCATGCCAAGAGTACGTAATATACCTTGTATGTGTGTCTACTATTAGCTTTTAAGAAGCTGACCAGATCCAAATAGACAATTGGGAAGGGAGGAGAAGATGAAATTTTGATTACATATCAATGCGTGTGAGATTTTCGTTTAAGAAATTCTTTCACTACTTATATATGCCGTACTTACAAATAACTCAGAACATTAATCATTTTTGTAATTATTAAGTGAAAATAAAAAACTAACTAATGCACTAAAGGTGTGTTTGTTTAAGAGGTAAATTCGGATTTATGTTTTTTAAAAAGGATATAAACTTTTGATATATTATTTTTAATATAAAATATTAAAAGTATTTGATATATATTATTATAATAACTAAAATATATAATAAAAAATAAAAATACGTAGTAGCAACTTTTTAAATAAACAATACCTAAATTATATTACATGTGTTCCCAAACGGCAAACCTAGAGCTGAAAGAAACAGGCTTTTTATCGTTAAAGTGATATTTTGATAATTAAAATATTTTTATTAAAAATTATAATTTTTAATTCAAGATTTTATTAATATTGACTAAAATTATTTTAAAGCAATATTTTTTTTAAAAAAGAAAAGGTCCGAAAGGTCCCTTATTTTCTACGCAAGCAGCTTCACTCTCTCTCTCTCTTCTTCCTTCAAAAACAACCCAACATTTGAATTAACTCGATGGCAGGCAGTGCAGGACGCAAACAAAGCAGAAACGTGTCGATCAGCTCATCCTCCCTGCCACGTAGAGAGAAAGAGAGAGAAAGAGAGAGAAAGAGAGAGAAAGAGAGAGAAATGTTTCGCAGAAGCCAGCAATGTGTATCATCATCATCACAAGACGAAGAAGGAGGAGGAGGAGGTCCAGGAGGAGGGTAAAGGCAACAACAATTCACGCCGACCACAGCTGTGCGGTGTGAGGTCTGGAATGTCTGATCAAGACGTCTGACGTCACTCGCAGCGACACATTGCTTTCTTTCTTTTGGATGGGTGCGGCATGCGACCGACGGTCCCTGAGACCTTGACCTTCTCAAGTACCTACGAACAATTTTTGTTCTGTAACGTAATCAGTTGTCGTATTTTAAATTATCAGAAACGCCACTGGAAAGAGCGTATGGACTTGACCGTGAATCCTTAGACTCTGGTTTCCATTTTTCGAAGGGGAGGCCTGGAGTCGAGCTCCAGATCATCGGAAACACGAATCGTACGTACCAAACAATCTCCTGTAAAACAAAGTATTGCAGCTTTCTATACGATCAATGGCACCCAATTATTTTCCTCACCTTGTAAACGGTGATTACCCCTGCCGGCATACAGCCTTGAGAATTTCGCTGTGTAATCTCGAAAATAGTTTTTGATAAATCTCAAAAAAAGGGTTTTCATGAAAAATCTAAAAAATTATTTTTTGAAAACATTTATGTAGGTTGTAGAAAAGAAAATAAAGTTTAAGAGGTTGTTTGTACGTATCAAAAATCTTAAAAAAAAAAATTAAAAAAAATTTAAGTACATTGAAAATCTTGAAAAAAAAGAAAATTTTGAATTTTTTTTGAATTTTTAGGTATTTGTATATACTAAAAACTTTGAAAATATTATAACTTTTTTCATCAAATTTTTTTCATAATTTCTTACGAACAAGAAATTTTTACAATTTATAAAAATTTCACTAACTTTGTGTGTCTCGTCTAATCTCACTTAATCATTGTTAAACTTATGGTTATAATAAAAATGTAAAATTATATTTAAAATGTTAAAATATAAAAAATGTTAACATTTTCTTAAATTTTTGTTTCTTAAATAGAGAAGTGGAAAATTTAATTTTTAGAAGAATAATTTTGAGATTGAAGGAGAGAGAAGAGATAAAATAAGTAAATTGAAAAATATGTATGTTATCGTTAAGTTAAGAGTATTTCTAGAAATTGAGAGTAAAAAAAAAAAAGTTATTTCTATTTAGTATGTTTCTAAGTTAAAATTATGTGATTTATAATATAAATTGTTAGTATAAATTTTTTATATAAAATGTTAAAGATATTTAGTAAATATTAATGTATATAATTAAAATACATAGTAAAAAATAGACGTACATGATGAATACAGTTTAAACAAATAAGACCTTAAATAAAGATATAAAAACACAGTCATTGCAATCAACATTCGATAACTAACATAAATGAGTTTAATTTTTATTTTCATCTAAATCTGAATATTAAAGACTTTATAAAATGAAGAAGGACCAACCGTATCATCAACTGCTACGTTACAAATAATACCTACCACTAACAATTATGCACTATTTAGTAGTAGTAAAAAAAAAAATGTAGTTATTATACAGGTATGTTTGGGGCGACAGAATGATACGATGCATGCACCAGTAAAAGATGGTCCGAGGGAACACTGGGCAGGTTTCGCTCCGCAACGGTAGGAACCTGCAACCTATTGCCGTCTAATTTATTTCAAATTGTGTTTTCCAGATCCTGATGACATGATTATTTTATTGGTTAACCTACAAGATCTCCGTTGATTATTTTCAACATTTTCGGAACCAACGAAAAATGTAAACGGAATATTTCAGATAAATTTTTAATTTGTTTACTTCTCCCTCTCTCTCTCTCTCTCTTTTTCTTTCCTACGTTGGCGTAAATCACGATGTTCTGTTCGAAAAAGGTGATAATTTCATGTTTTTATAACGATGATATTATTTTCTGTAAATTAAGAACGTGCGGAAGAGAAAATGTAAAAAAATAAAGATTAAATTTTAATCATAGATAAAAATTTATCATTAATATGATATCTTTTAGTGATTGAAAGGCCTTTCACTGTGACTCATCATCTTGAATTTAAAATTTTATTAATACAATAAAATTATCTTTAAAAAATAATTTTTAAAAAATAAAATTTTCAAAAAAATGACGTGCACCATTGTTACGAAAATCTCCTTATAGACTCGTTTGTGCATGTCACTTTAGAATAATAATACATTGACAGGCAAATGAAAAAATTTGAGAAATAAAAAAAAAGAAAATTAAGAAATAATTTTTTTTACATAATTATTTATATATATTATAAAATTTAATTAAAATTAATTTAAACAAATAATATAAATATTCTCAATTTTAACATTTTAAACGTAATTTTATTTTAACTTCAATAATAATACATTGTTAATGAAAAATAAATTTCATTTATTATAATTTTATTTTTATAAAATTTAATTTCACAAAAATCAAGTCATTATAATTGCATATATTAACCATATCTAAGTTAATAATTTTTAAACTTATACTTACACATATTTTTCAATTTTAATTTTTTAATTTTTATTATTTTTCTGTCTTCATTTTCTCTAATGACAAACACTATTAAAGTGAAATTATGAATAAAGTGGTGTTGCAAGTTGAAGGGCAAGTGACAAAATAAATTAAGAATTCACAAGGTAAGAAATTTTTAGCTAGAAGTAAAGTTAGAAATAGACTTCAATACAAAGTTCAACAAATTGAAAGTAGTTAAACCAACTTTCTTGGAAGTCAATGATTATGACGATGTTACATAATTTTTCATGTTACTATTAATAAACAAATATTAAGAGAAATTAGGTAAGACATAGAGTTAAAAAAATTACGTTGTAACGAAATTTTTGTTAATTATAGAGATTTTTTCAATATAAAGAATGAAAAATGACGTAAATATTTATATTTATAGTGAAGAAAAGGTATTTTTTTCATATTTTTTGAAATATATAAATACTTTGAAAATTTTAATTTCTTTTACTTTTTTTTTTTATAATTTTCAAAAGACAAAGATACTTTTCCAAATCTTTTAACATATCAAATTCAACATTAACCGTAAATATGCACACATTTGTCTCCCTCTCCGATGAAACAGTATAATTATTATGGACGTTACAGCCAAATATGTCACCGGGAAAAAAACTTTACTTGGAAACAACAAGCTCCAATTCCAGAAGATATGAATGAAGGACGGCAGTAGCAAAAACGTCGATTGTTAAAATGATATTTTAATAATTAATTTTTTAATTAAAATTCATCACATTAAATTTTAAATTTGATTAATATAATAAAATTATTTCAATATAATAATTATTTAAAAATAAAAAACGCTAAAAGAAAGATTTTTATTTTTTAGAAATTAGTGAAGAAATTTTTTTAAAATTTTTATTATTATTAAAATATTAAAAATCTGAATACGAAAAATTTTATAAGATAATTTGTATATCTTATAAAAAATTTTAAAAAATTTATTTAATTATAAAAAATTTAAAATTGTAATAATAATTTTAAAAAAAAATTAAAAAAGAGACAAATTTCTTCTAAATCTCTCAAGAAAAGAAAAGGAGTGGAAAAAGAAAAGAGGGAGGAGCAGTGTGGCAGGCGCGAAACACCGAAACCCAAGAAACAAATTACACCACCATCTCTTCTGAGACGAGACCTTCCAAACCTATCACTCCACCTCTCCTCTCACACACAGGCCACGGGAAAAGACAACAGCAATAGCGGCACGGATACTCGTCATAAAACCAGACAAATAGTGAAGAGAAGAGGAAGAGAAGAGATGGGTTCTCGCTTCTTCTGTTGTTCTTTCTCTTTCAGACACTTGGCCACTTCGTGGTCATGATCTGATGAGAAGGGCCCAACCTTTCTTCTTCGCACAAGAAGAAGAAGTTGCAGAAGAAGAATATGGCAGCGGCAACAACCACCACCACCACGACCGCCAAAAAGCTTAACAACCTCGACCTCTTCTGTGTGGAGACAACAGTGGAGGAGGAGGAAAAGGAAGTGGTAGAGGTGTTGGCCTCGCCGTTGCGGGAACCGGATGGGATGTTGTTGTTCTGGGATGATCAGGAGCTTCTGTTGTTGTCGTCCAAGGAGAAAGGAGACACCTTTTTTGGTACGTCTCCTGGTTACACCCATGGCGATCCTGTTCTTCTCGCGGTGAGGATCGAGGGTGTTCGGTGGGTGGTGTTGGCGTCGGTCCACCTTGGCTTCACCGCCCAGACCACGGTACTCGCGGTCGACTACTTTGATCGGTTCATGTCATCGGAAGGAAGGAGGGCAAGGGAGTCGCAGGCGCAGCCGTGGCTGACCCAGCTATCCGCGGTGGCCTGTCTCTCGCTTGCCGCCAAAGTGGAAGAGACCCATGTCCCCCTCCTCCTCGATCTGCAGGTAGGTCATACCCAAACATCTAATCTTTCCTTTTTTCACAGATTGATGAGTAGCATTCACCGGAAAACGGCCAAAGATCCGATCTTTTTGCAGTTGAAGGATCGCAATATTCTCGTTTCTGATATGGGTTCTGTTTGGTTGATTCAGGTGGAGGAGACAGGGTTTGTGTTCGAGGCGAAGACAATACAGAGGATGGAGCTGTTGGTGCTTTCCACACTTGGTTGGCGTATGAATCCCGTAACACCTCTCTCTTTTGTCGATCATATTGTTAGAAGAATGGCATCCAAGAACGACGAGAACAAGCACTGGGAGTTTCAGAGGAGGTGCCACTCCACCATAATGTCCATCATTCCTGGTGTGTAATCAGCATCCACCACGAAAATGGTGTTTCTTCCATTCGATTCTTCCCCATTTTCTTACAAATTCAATTCTTTTCCTTTCAGATTCGAGATGGTTGCAATACCTGCCATCAGTTCTGGCTGCCGCGACAATGCTGTTTGTTCTTGGGCAGCTGGACTCTGACAATCCTATTCCGAGCCTTTTCAATACAACAGAGGTAGACGACCCTTCCCAACCAAGACAAAGAAACAGAGCTCGAACTCTCAAGCTCGATCGGCTGCTCTTATTCGCTCATGGTACTCTGCATTCATTGCAGGAGCAAGTTCGTGGGTGCTACCAGTTCATCGTCGATTCCATGGCTGGTGGCGGCGAATGCGTCGCAAGCAACAAACGCAAGCATCGCTGCTACGTTCCTCCATCTAGTCCGATTGGGGTCATTTGTTCTGTTTTCAGCTACGACAGCTCCAATGATTCATGGTCATCTGTGGTTTCGTCTTCCCCTGGGCATCATCCTCTTCTTAAAAGGACCAACAATGGCGATGCCAGAGAAGGAGAAGATCGGTGCAATCCTACCGTCCATCGAGTGTTCTGATGCGCAGCGATTGTGCTCCTCTGTCTCTATCAAATATATATTTCTTTGACAAGACCCCAACCAGCTTTGTTTGCAGAAAGAACGATGTACGAGAAAAGAAAAGAGAAAAAGGAACGAGGACACCACCATTTCTGATCCAGAGTGGAGAAGAACTTGCTGCTGTTTTGTAAGATGATGGTGGTGTGGAGGATGACTGATTTCCGCCGTGACCAATCTCTGCAACTATCTTTTGGGATGTCCCAAACTCTGCTGTCTTTAATCATCAACATCTTTAAATGGAACGATCCCATCATCAAAATCAATAGCCATATATCATAATAATGCTTTGGAACCATCTCCTGGCTTTTCTTTATCTAAAAATTCATGTTTTATTGGTACTGTTCAGAGGTGTGGGGTTAGAGAAGCTTCAACCTGAGCCAAAGGGTTGATCGGAAGAAGATTAAAGTAGTTGTTTTCTTCTGAATGAGTGGGGAATAGGGTGTCTTCCACTTGACATGCACTTTTCCCCTTGGGCTTGTTTTTTAATCCATGGCTCTTGGATTTTTGTAGGCTTTGACCTGTGTCTGGTAAGGGATGCATAACCACGCCCTGCAGAGAAGGGAAGACTCACCCTTAGCTGCCTTTAAGCCGGTGGTTGGTACTCTTCGCTGGGATGGCTTTGCTTGTAGTGGGTGAAAGAAAAAGGAAGAAGCTATGTAAAGGACACCCCCACCCACCATGCGCCTTCCCATGTGTTGGTTCTTTCAATCTTTATTCGTTTTTCGCATCTCCAAACAATATTAAACTCTTCTTACCAAATAACATGCATGTCAGTGCAAAATCTTACCTCCTTCGATGCAAGTATTGGCTGGCATTTTCAATTGGACAACTGTCTGGTTGAAAATATAAGTTGGTAGGTCCTCTTATCTTTTAGACCAATTGGGGGTGGGATGGATCCATGTGACCTGTTGAGAGGCAATCTATAAGAGGTTAGATTGCTATTTTTCTTGAGTGAAATTTCAAATTCTAGGCTTTTTAAGTCTTGAGAAAGGTCTTACAGTCATCAAGATACCATTTTAATGGTGGTTAAGCATGAGATGTATAGGGTGGTTTACTGTAATTACCACAGAAAGGAAAGAGAACTCGGCAACAAAAGAAGAGACGCATCTCTCTGTCATCGACAGAGAAAAGAAATGCATATCTATAGGCATGACCCATGGTCCCCTCAAATTCTCACATCACACCTCAGTAAAGCAGGGCTTTTGTTTTCCCCTGTCTGTTGGTTTTCAAGGGAAGGCACATGGAGCAACAAGTTCCATGTCAACCACTCAACAGGTTTGCCAATTTTTATTCTAAATGCTTAAAAATGCATATGATTATAAAAGAGACGGGTGTACAACAGGGGACGATTGAACTCCTGAAGATTTGAACTTGGTTACAAGCCATTGAGTTTGGAACATTGTCTCTCTGTTGCTATATGTTTTCTTTTCTCTTTGCCAGAAACTTTTCAAACATTGGTCTGCTTCTGCGTTACCCACAGAGCAAAGATCCTTCTTTTTCTAACAAAAGTTTCACACAATTATTGTGGAATAATATGATTGTAAGCCCCTTCTTTTTGACTTGATCGTACTTCTCCATTCGCGTGACAGTCGTTCTGCACAAAGATATTTTAATAATAGTAGTGGTTTTATTGGAGTTTCAAGCTTAAAACAGGCTTGCACCTCATTAGAAATAAAACCTTGGTGCCAACAGTAACTTACAACAGATAAGAAGAGTCAGCACTCTTCAATAATCTTCATGAATGGCTAAGGGCTTTCACTCACCTCTCATCTCCTTATCTTTTATCTTTTGCCCAATAAATTAAATATACCGATTGGCAAAAAATTCACAGCTGTAAAGAGAACAAGGAAACCAACCAAATTTATGAAATCAGTACCATCCTCCTACCTTTTGGTATGTCTGCAATACAGGATCCGCTGAAGCAAGAACTGTTCCAACAACTTTCAACCTGCCAACACACAAATGTGTGTTGGCATCACTGCTAAGAGCTAAGTTACAAATAAGTTTTTTATGTTGGTAATATTGTTGACTGGGTTTGAATTCAAAAGTTTGAATTCAAAAGTTTCTATCTTACAAGACAAGAAAAGATGATTGCATATCTATTATTAGTAGCAGCATATCAACTTGGGACAGCCTAAAAATGCTAATCCCTCTTCCTTTCCCTCCTAAATTATTAGTATTTGCTGTTTTGGTTTATGCAATTGGTTTGTCCATGCAAACGATTGCAGAAAGATATTATTCGAAGGAGCATGCTCGAATGATGACATGCAAAAAAAAATTTATTGATATTGAGCAGTTACAGAATAAGATCTCAGATAGAAGAAGCTACCAACACTTCATGAACTATTACAAGTACATCCAATGTTCTTCTACATGAAATAAATAAAGACAAGTCAAATAAACTAGAAATACATGAGTTCTTTTTGACAATTCCTAATCACGTTGGTCAAGGTCTCATGTTTCTGTAGATTGCAAGGTAGTTATGCTAGAAGAGATTTATTTCTCTGAGGGACAAAACCAAACCTAGGAAAATCATCAGCCCTGCTTTAATTAGACATTAGACTGTTGAAACCAGTACCAAAAGGATGTCAGCAGGATTTATTTGGGAACAGATTTGAGACGGAAGCCCCAAGTACACCACCATATCCTTGCACCATAGAAAGCAGCGTGCAGACGCTAAAGAACTTCCAACGACATTAAAGGCTTAACCAACCAACCAACCTATTCAATCCGCATGTTAAGTCCAAGAAATCTAGTGAATGCAGCATTCAAGCCTTAACCAACCATAAGGAATGCAGCATGTCAGTCTGTACAAATCCAATAAAATATGAGGCTGGAGTTTCATGCAGGCACCTACAAGACAAATTTTTGTGGTTGTTTATAAATTTTGAAGGTCAGCGCTACATTTAAAGTGGGACCTACTCTTTTTTAAAAAAAAAATTGTGAGTGGTGCCTACAGGTATTTGCCTGTAGCTACCAAATTTCTACATTTTTCACAAAAAATACTGCCATTATGAAAATGGTGTTAATTCTTTATAGGTACTTGTAGATTACCTACCATAGGTGTCAAATGTTAAGTTATAGTCTTTAATTTTGTAAAAAAAAAAAAAAAAAGTAATGAATAATAATAGTTAACCTAGCTATGACATGGTATTATGAATAGCGATCTAGATAATATGGTAGTTGACCTGGCGATAAAGTGGCACTAACAAATTACTTGATTGGTAGTGTCATGTATCAGCCACCGATGAAGGGATGGAGACACATGGCCATACTACTAGTACTTCAGATTTATCTGATTTTATTGGTTAGTCTGAGTGATTTTTCTTACCGGTCTAAACGGTTTGAATGATTTTATTGGCCAGTAGATTTATTTGTTTTTACTGACTAGTTTGAATGATTTTTCTAGCTGGTTTAAACAACTTTACCAATAAATCAATGACTTTTTTGTCTGCTTTAAATGATTTTATTGACAAATTTATCCAATTTTACCAACACCTATAAAATTAAATTTCATAAATACAAGAAAGTATTATCCCATATGAAAAAAATCTAGTCAATCTTTTACTCATACAAGGGAAACACCACCCAACCTACCTAAGACAACATCTTTGTTCTAATCCCACTAATAAGTAATAACTTCTTCTAGTCTAATTTTGGGGCATGAAAAGTTGGTAAGTACTCAAGTTTAACTTAAAATTAATTGATAGTAAGAGAACATAATACTAAAATTTTGTTTGATAACAATTTTTTAATTCCATACAAATTCACGTACATTATTATCATTATACAAATTTTCATATACAACTTTTTATCTCACAATTTATTGTAAAATTCAATTTTATTTAATAATAAAACTCAACTCTCTAACTTTTTACGATATTTAAAGTTAAAACACCTTATTATTAAATATACCTTAAAAGTATGACAATCATTGCTCGTGTTAGAAGCCTTCACATGGTTGCTCATGTCAGCCACACCAACACTTTCAAAACTATCGTATGATTTTCTTTGGTTTTCCGAAAGATTTTCCTAGATGATTGATGGTTATTTAGACTAATGTTTTAGGATGACCCCAACCTATCCTTAATTTATTTCTGAGCCACCGCATGATCATCTTTTTGACCCCTGATTGTTTTGCAGTATATTTTCTTCGGTCCACCAAAATTATCATATAATAGTGCTTAATGACTCGAACCTGTCCTTGGTTTATTTTTAAGTCACCCCATGATTATCTTTCGAACCACTGTTTATTTTATTGTATACTCCTTCAGGTCCATAAAAGTACCTTATAGTACCTTGTTTGGTAACGAAGCATGAATAATAAATATAACAAAATATTTAACTTGCATGCTGATCTAGTTATACTTTTCTTACGTACGGTAACAACAGAAGCATTAGGTAATATCAACCAACTCATCATGTTAGGAGTAAAATCTAGATTCAGTACAGCATTACACCGCCTCACATATGCCGCTTGAGTTCCATGAATTGGTCATCGTTTTCCTGAGTATCATCAGACAGGCGAACAGCATCAAGCTTTTGTTTTAGCACTTCTAATGCATTGATAACCAGCTGGCAAGCTGAGATTGCTCCTGTCGATTCAACAGTGAAGATGAAACTGTCCTCCCTTGCATATATCTCTACAAGCCCTGGTTTTCCCATAGCTTCAGCCTTTTTTATTACTTCGTCATCGTATGTGTATACTTCAGGGTCAATTACCACTACCTATGATCGCAAAGAAATCTCTCCAACATGAAAATTTCAAAAGCACCCAAAATCACAATAAATATGTAAAAATTCAATTTAAATATCCCATGCCAAAGAATTTTTACTCAGAATAGTAACTAAAACAAATTCTGTATAATTTGTCTAGTGCATCACAATCTTACTAGTGCTTGGTCTAAATAATACCCCACCGAATGAATGTGCTCCATGTCTTGCACTTGAACACCACACAATTTACACTCCAGAAAAAAGATTGACTCTTTTTTTGCAAAAGAGATTAACTCTTAAAATCCCAATTGCAGTTCACAATGGGATGTAAAAGGATGCCAAGGGAAAAGAAAACATTTTTGTTTGATCAAACATAAGTATTTTCAAAATGTTTTTTTGTGCAAAATATTTTTGATTGACTCTTAATTCTACATAAATCACATGTTATACAGATGACCAAAAATATTATTATTTTGTAAGTTCAAAGTTCATTCATTGATAAAAATATTACACCCACAATATATTGAAAAAGGAAGCCATTTTAATGTTATACATTTCACATGTCACAATAATATATGACATCAAAAAGAAAATTTCTATAAATCATAGTCTCTGTACAAAAATTATAAGATAATGGTGAATCTCAATCAAAGACGTATCACGGGAAGGAAGGCAAGAAAGAGATATACTAATGCATAGACTAGTCCAAGCTTTGACTTCATGAGAGACAGAACTAGCTAATATATTTTCCTAATGTGATACGCAATCACATTGATTTTCAAACTGCATAATGGACATTGATACTATAATAGAAGAGAAGAGGAGAAGGTAGTTATTTTTTATGGACTGCATTGACATTCTCGAATGTCAAAAATGTCCTTCACAATTGTATGTATGGAGAACAAGGCGAGAATCAAGTACACAAATGGAGAACTGTGTGGGAGAATTAAGTGGGAATCTTCAAAGACAATACATGCCCTGACCAGGTACTAACCAGGGTAATCAGGACAAGTTACTTGCACTCTAACCAACAGTAAAACTCTTTTTATAAAAAAAAACTTTATATGTCTAAAAATGTATGCATGAGTGCATGTGTATATAAATACAGTCATAATCTTAGTTTCATTTAAACTAAATTGCTTTCCATCTCTTCATGAAGATTATAGGTATTTTTCATCCTTTAAATTATATATTATGCAATTGGTAAGTATTTTTTACTAGTTTGATTTATCCCAAGACAAACAAGCAATAGAAGTAGATCAAAGATAGACGTAGCACAACTTCACTGCGCATGAGGTAACTGAACTGAACAATGTTTAGAAACAACAAGGCAATGTATCCCACAATTTTCCAAATTTGTCATAACTCATAAGTAATACTTGATATACTGAAAAATCGTGCAGAAGATCTTCATTTTTTGAGTGATAAAAGAATCCAAATCAATGTCATAGCGATTATATAATGAGAAAGAAATTTAAAAATGCTAACCTTCTGAGTGATTGGATCAAGACCAAAGACTTTTGTGGGACTACTTTCAATCCAGCTCTCTTTTTCTTCAAGTGCCAATGTTTCCATCAATTCCTCATTGATATGGATTTCTGGTTGATACATAAAAGTAACTGTTGCAGCAGGTGACCACTTTGCATGGTCTTTGCCAATTCCCTTTCTAGCTATTGCTCTTAATCTCAACTCTTGTCCTCGACGTAACTTAACAATTATTGTGCCCCTAAAGAGATGTGACAAACGTCAATGAGTTTTTGTATATGGTATACTCATAATACTTACTGAAAAGAGGCATTGAACAGTTGATGCAATGTCATATATATGCAGTCAACTAAATGGAAAATACAAATTAACAGAACCAGTAAAGCAAGTTAGATTTAAATATTAACAAAGAAAATTTAGGAAGTTATATAGCAGTTTTATAGAAACAAAAGGAGAAGCAGACAAATGCATTGGTTATTGTTGTGTGAATATAATTGCAATATAAAAAAAACAGCTGCAAGCTACAAAATGCGGATAGTTCAGGCACAAATTTTACTGTAAGCTTAGGGCTTCATGTTTCACTTGAAGACATGAACAAATGACCAAATAAAATCTCCTAGAATGTTCCAAAACCAGAATTTAAATATCATTAAAAATGGTCCTTTATAGAAATATATGGAACAAGACGACAATCAAAGTCTCAAAGGGTTGGGGTTTAGATATTGAATGTCAACATCATATTCACCATATTTTTAGAATTCTCAAAGTAAAGATGCACCATCATGTTCTGCGAAAATCACAAAATTGTATGAGTTCCACTACCTTAACCTTAAGCTCTTGCCCTGTGATAAAAGGAATCAATGATCTCCAGACTACATGCTTTTCCATATGAAACAAGCAAACTGATCTTAAAGAACTACTAATAGAATTGCCAAAAAGTAAATCCCTTACCTCCAAAATACCATTGCAATTAAAAAAACATACCAAGTTACTGACTACAATAGCACGAAGAACTTAAATGCTAACAAAATGAAAGGGATGTTGATACGAAGTCTAAGCCTTCATTTTTCTGCAGAACAAGCAAGATTGCACTAAGCCTGGTGTCATCCCAGGCAGAACCAATGAGAACTATATATGTATGACATCTAATATTCAAATTCGTTATGTATGGTACTCCAGTAAAGGAAAAACCAAGTAAACTAGTAAGTCTTCCCGTATGGAGAAGAGAACTCCATCTTAGAGCTGATTGACTTGCAGTTTTTAGACACAATCATTATTAGATTAATGGGATTATTTGGTTTATGGAAAATGAAATTTTAATACATCCTTCTCCTCAAAAAGGAAAGAATGAATACAGAATTTTCCCGATCGCGCAACATATCCACCTTCATTGGTATGGGATTCACTCACAAATGCTTCACACAAAAGAACTAATGTTCGAAGTCAGCTAACATTAGACAACAAAAATTTACTCGGTACACAAAAGGCATCGACTGCTAAACTACAACAAACCTTTCAGAAAACGATGTAACCTCCCATATCTCATTAGAAAATAATAATACCAATGAGGATCGACATTACTTTCGGCATAAGAAAAGAAGCAATGCCAAATTAACAAATTCCAGAAAACAAAATCTCAAGGCATCGTACAACCAACAAAAAGTCATATAGACTCCAAAATAATGAAAACAATAGTTTTTTCCCTAAAAGAAAAAGGATACTCACTTTGAATCCGGGCTCGCATTGAACGAGTCCGCATCCATAGGCCTATTTCCCCAATCTTCCACCGGAACGACCGACGGATCGACGCTCCTGAGGTCGCTGCTGGTAACATCGAGCGTGTGGTCGCTGTCGCACCTAACACTGAGGTGGAACTCGACAGAGCAGTACGGACACTGGCCGTCCCCATCGCATGCGTCGCAGTCGCGTGAGAAGCGCATGTGCATGGCCTTGGTACTGACGAGCGGGATGAGGCCGAGCCTATGCGCGATGAACTCATCATTGAGGACCGAGGAGTTGCATTCGATCTCCACCAGGTCGATGGCGATTGTGGGGACCTCGGCCAACATCACACGGCGGAGGGCGTTCGCCACGCTCGCATCCGTGTTGCTGAGCTCGAACTTGAGGTAGTCGCTCTTCATATCCCGGATCTGGACCTTAGGAAACCGCTGGTACGATACTCCCTCCATTGTCGCCTCCCTCTCCGGACACTCGCCCTTCTCGCCTTCGCCCCTCCCGCCGCTGCCTCGATGAGGTTCGCCCCAGCACGACTGGTACTGGTAGGAAAGACGAACAGGGTAAGAGGCATATCGGATTGGATCTTTTGATCTCGAACCGGATTCGGATACCCATCGGGTAAACGGATCATGTAACGTGATGCACACAACCATTTTTATTCGATAGAAGGTATATATTAAAGTTTCGTTTGTTTTCTTATCTTTAATTTTAATTTTATATAAATTTATATATATTATTATTATTTTATAAATTTTTATATATAAATTTTTATTTCATAATTTACTACGTAATTTTATAATTATTTACGAAATTATTTTTAACTTTTTATAGTTATTAAAGTTAAAACTGAATAAATAAACAAACCTAAATAAGGATGCATGTGAATAATTTTTTTCAACTTTTAAAATTACTTCTAATAATATTATTATTATATAAATTTTAACGTATAAATTTTTATTTTTCAAATTATTATATAATTTTAATTTCATTTATAAGATTAATTTTAACTTTAATTTTTTTAACTTTCAAAATTAAAAATACTGTTCGTAAACGTACTTTAAATGTTCATGTAAAATTAATTAAGCAAGATTAAATTAAAAAATTAATTTTATATAATTTAGATGTTTGTGTCATATACAATTCTCAATTCTCAGCCATTTCTCTCTCTACCTTTCTTTTGAATTTGTTCGAATCTCTCCATCGAGAATATCTAAAATATTCGATCTACTTTCAATATGGACATTTACATGTTTAATATATTTTTTTGAAAATTAAGATGTATTAGAGTAAACCGATAATTTGGAAGCAAAAGATATTGTCAACACTTATAAATATCTAAAATATCTTTATTCTGATTTACATTGTCTGGGGTTTAGGTGGTGACGTCCGGACTTGACGCTCGACAGTTCGGGCTAGAAGGCCCGGCAATCTGGCATGGACGTTCAGTTGTTGAGGATCTGGGCCCAGCAATCCGGACTTTATGTCTGACGGACCAGACTTTAGGTCCAGAGGCCTTGGTTTGATGTCCGGAAGTCCAAGTTCTTAATAATAGTAATTTTTATTCTATTAAAATTATTTAATAAATATGTTATATACTACAACAATACATGATAATTATCATAATGTTAAATTTTTAAACAACGATTTTATTAGGCTCAACGGTATAGGCTCCAGACTCATCAATCTAGTGGTCTTTTTCCAAAGTCCAATAGTTAAAAATTATTTTTTAAAAATTTATTATTTAAAAATAATTTTATCATATTTGTGAAGGATTGAATATAAGGTCATACATTAATAAGAGATCTTTTAACAATTAAAATATAAAATATCACAAGATGCAATGTTGTAATTGTTTCATGATCAGTAATACTTTGTGATAAAATATTACCGATAACTTAGCTTATCTTGATTACGTCAATAAACTATAAAACTCAAGAAACCCTAATAAATTTTTATACGATACAAGCAGCGAGAAGCGAAGCCTTCCTACCGCCGTCGCCGAGGAGAAGCCGAGCCGCCGTTTCCTCCCTTTTGCAAACTCCGCACGCGACCATGGCATACGCCGCGATGAAGGTCTCGAAGCCGGGGCTTGAGGAATCACAGGAGAAGCTCCATCGCATACGAATAACGCTTTCCGCCAAGAACAACGTCAAAAACCTCGAGAAAGGTAATTTTTCTGAAACCCGTTTTCTACGTGGAATTCCATTTGTTATCGTTTCTGAACTATTGAGATTGGATCTGTGGTTTGGGCAGTGTGCGCGGATCTGGTGAGGGGAGCCAAGGATAAAGGACTGAAGGTGAAGGGACCGGTAAGAATGCCGACCAAAGTGTTGCGGATAACCACCAGGAAGAGTACCTGTGGTGAAGGTAAGAACTTTTGCGTCGGGTTTATATATTGTTCTAGAAATTAGGACTTTCTTGGTTGATTTGGGATTTTGGGTTCCTTAACGTGGCAATCCGATTTTTCGTATCCGATTCTTTAATTCTGAATGCAAATTATCATCACATGCAGCCTTTATTTCAGATATTCTTTTAATCTTGTTGATTCCAAAATTTTATAAACTCCAATATTAGGGTGCCTTTTTTCCGCTTTGATCTGAATGTTTACGGTCTTTTCTGATGACAGCAAAAGCTACATATAACTGATTATATGGTTCGTGGAACCAGTGCTAAGAAAGGCTTAGTTTCTGCATCACTTGTAGAGTTTGATTAATTGTTAGACATACTATTAGACTATGGATGAATTGACCGATGATTTTGTTGCGAAGTTGTTACTGATTTGGTGGTGTGTAATATGTAGTTTTACATACTGTTATTTCAAATTAAATTTTCAACAGGGTTTTCTTTTCTTAAATTAATCGTTCAAACATGCATTTTCCTGTTTTCTAAGTACACAAATGGGATTGATTATACCATATTTCTGTATTTCCGTGTGGTTGGTGTATTCATCTTCATGCTTATTAGCTAGTAATAAATTCGTTTCGAAGATTATTATACCTTATTTATGGATTTTTGTGTGGTTGGCATATTCATCTTCTTGTCTATTAGCTTGTAATACATTCATTTTCAAAATTATTATACCATACTCAGATAATGATTGATTATATCATAATTCTGTATTTCTGTGTGGTTGGCATATTCATGATCATGTTTGTTAGCTAGTACTAAATTCTTTTTCAATATCATTATACCATATTTCTGTATTTCTGTGCGGTTGTCATATTCATCTTTAGATTTATTAACTTGTAATGGATTCTTTTCTAAAATTATTGTACCATACGCAATTAGTTTGTATTGCTCACAATTATCTTGTTTTGTGCAGGGAAGAATACATGGGATAGGTTTGAGATGCGAATCCATAAGAGGATTATTGATTTTGTAAGCTCGTCCGAGGTGGTCAAGCAAATAACATCGATCACCATTGAACCAGGTGTTGAGGTAGAAGTCACTATTGCTGATGCTTGAAAGGGATTTGTCCTTAATTGCTTAATGTTGTTTGCATTTTCTATTTACTAAACTGGAAGACTTGGAAATGCTTTTGTGTTACCTGTGAGACAAACATTTTTGTTTATTGATATTCTCTATGCAATTTACACCCGTGATCTTTTTGATAGAACCTAGTGAATTATGGAAGCATGACAAAGAAAGCATCCAGGGATTGTAAATTCCATAAACTTAGATTGTGTCAAAGTGTCAATTGAACTCATCTAGAGAGGCTTACCACTCAAACTTAATAATTATCAAAGGTGTTGAAATGCTTGCCTAAGATGTCCATGAAGATCTGGCATTTCTTGATATCAATGGCATGTGTAAGTGTGACATTTTGGTTTGTCTATTTCAGAAGTGATCATATTGCATTTATCTAATGTAAAAGATTTATTCAGTAATTAATATCATAAAAATATCGCCTTCAGGATAAAACTGGAACTGGGTTGCCGAATTATTGTTCAATTGCTTTTATTGAAGATGTTCTTTTCGTCATTAATAGTGACAATGAAGTCATTCAAATATGCACCTTCATTCATTGAGGCATTTTTGAAGTGTGTGTTGTATTTTTTATGTTTATATTTTTGATAATTGTTTTTTTGATAATAGTTAGAACTGTATATTTTAAAAATATTTTCATGTCATTCTTTTTAAGTATGTTTACGCTTGTTTGTGGTGTTTTCCTATCTTCTAAAATCCTGCCTCACGGTATGGGTATTTTCCTTACAAACATGGTAGTGCAAGCTTCTACCAGGAGACCATCGTAATGTGCCTGAATGATTTTCATCTCTCTGAGGGTGCATTTGTTTTCGACTTTATAGAGTCAATTTATTGTATAGTAAATAGTGTTACGAAAGTTTATGTATAAAAATTTATATGATAATGATATCAATAAAGATTCATGTGAAGTTGAAGTCTTTAAAGTTAAATCAAACGATGCTAACACAAATATGGTTTTCTTATGCAAGCTGAAACCAACGAAGGTTTTTGTAATCTTCACGAAGCTTTACGTGCTTTGTTTTTCATTCTGCTCCTCTCTTGTCTTTTCGTTCTGCACCTCTCTTCAAAAGCAGGATTACAATTCACAAAAACATGTTTGTGTTGAGTTTGCATATGAAAACCATATATAGATTATTATATTATAATTTATTTTATAACATTATTATTATGCTAATAATAATAATGTTACAAAAATAGCAACTTCTTTTGAGAACAATTTTATCTTTGACAACAAGTGTCATAAAGAGGACTCAATTGACATCAGCAAAGTCCTTTCCAAAATCAATTTTTAATAATATACCTCTTTCCTTGTTGCGTTAATTGTAAATGATGGGTCGCCTCTTGAGCCATAAAAACACAGTTTTGAAGATTTCTTTGCGAAGATAAATACATTGGGAGGTGGTGATAATGTAAAGGATTTGTATAGAAAGTATCAAAAATAATAAGAATTTGTGAAAATTTTGATTTACTATTTTTCATTATTTTCGTATATTAAGAAATTATGAGAAAGTAATTTTTTAACATAAATATTTTTTAAAATTTGATTAATGAAAAATAACTCTCAATTTCCTTTCCCACCATTTATAAGTACAATAACGCATACAAAAGGTCTCAATTATGTACTTACATTTGAAACAAAAAGTTCACGAAAAAGTTATTTTTCATGAATGTATGTGTTTGTGACGATTGGTAATATGGACAAATTTTTAAAATGTTTTCATGATATAAATATACCTTATTTTTAGCCAATTGTAAGTCCTCCCCTTCAAAATTTCAATCAAAATTAGAAAAATCACCTCAACACATCATCAAGACTTGTTGTTCGCATCTTTCGTCGACATAGCCCTGATACATTGTAAAGTGGGATAAAAGGATTTTATAAATTTTTGTAATGAATGTTTTTTTTTCAGTTGGGGACTTTTCAATATTTTATAATGCTACTATGAAATATGGATTATCAACGTATCAAAAATGAAACAAAAAGAAAAACAAAACCAATTTTCTCCCTTTGTTTTGTAACATTTGCCTAAAATCAAACAGACATAGTTAAAAGAAGCATAAGAGCAGTGGTAGTGACATTCTTTGAGAGCACTAAGTCAACAACATAAGTATTTTAGGAGTTGATATGTTGGTCCCAAGTAGAATGCATGTCTTTAAGGTTTGTTTAGTAATAATCTTTTAAGGTGTATTTATTTAGAAGGTAGAATTAGGTGAAATGAATTTCACATTTACACAATTTACAATGTAAATGTTTTGTTATGACTTTTTAATGTAAAGTGTAAATGTTATTATATATCACTGTGATATATAGTAAAAAATAAAGATGTATAAATTTTATTTGATAAAATCAATAGATTAAATGAGCCTGAAGTTCACTTTTTTTGAGTTAACATGATTCCTTAAGTAAAAAATCTCTTTTTATTTCATTCTCTAACAGTTATGATAAAAATCTCTTACTTCTATTACACTGTTTATTAAAACATATACTTCACACAATAAGAATCCTTACAAACTCCATTATCAAATGAAGTCATAATAGAAAACGTAAAAACAAGTAGGATCTTAGTTTCAACTTTGATCAATTTTGTATAAACTTTTATGTATTGTCATTACCGTATAAACTTTAATATATAAATTATTATTTCACAATTCACTACAAAATTCAATTCTATTTGATAACACGACTCAACTTTGAACTCTTCACAATATTTAAACTTGAAACATCTTATTATCAAATACACTTAAATTTATTCATGCCAACACCTAAAGATAAAGTGCTAGTTCAAAAAGAGGAGAGATGAATGATATGAAAGAATATTGAGGTGATATCACCGGAAAAACATTTTTGAATAAGAAGTGTTCCTTATATTCCAAATTTAACAAAGAAAAGCTATGACAAAAAATAATCGCATATCTTTGGATAGAGCAAAGGTTATTATTGAAGCCAAGAAATCATCATCTAGGAAGAGTGTTGAATTAAGCAAAAAGAGTCATTGAGTCAAATGCTATTAGGGAATATACATAAATGTTACAAAAGGAACATAATGCATTGTCAGAGTAACCTCTTTTGCAAAGATTTACTTTGCAAAAGTTATAGTTACTTTGTTAATCATTCTCGCCCAATAACCATAGGCAGCTTTCCTAATGAGGAGAGAATCAGATGATAGAGTTTATCAGAGATATTAAATCCAGTGATGGCTGATTTGTTAAAATTTATTTTGAGGAGGCTTAAAAGTGCTTGAAAAATGCAAAGCATGCATTTCAAGTTTATGATGTTGGGTTCAGTAGCATGTATGAATAAAATGGTGTCATCTGTGCAGTGTAATTTAATTAAGCATCGAAGGTTCATTGTTTGGAAGGTTTAGTCCAACAAGTAAATTATTTTGGAGGCCCAAGTTAAGAAATCTATCAAGGAAGAGGAGAGGGGATACGGATCCCCTGCTGAAGGCTGTTTTTAGATTTAGTGGGGATTTGCATTTCTGAACAAAGTAAAAAGTAATATTTTCTACAATTTTACATTATTTCTCATTTTTTCAAAAACACAAATCTTCCTTAACCTTATTAAATGCTTTTTCAAAGTAGAGCTTGACAATGAGACTTTTGATTTTGCTTTTACGAAGATAACCAATACTTTTTTATTCCACTTCAAAATTGAGCTCGCAAGGTCTGCAACCATCTGAGTTAAGTAATTTCTTAGTTGTAATGCAATGTCAGCAGTTATCCAATGTGGTAGACGAAGTATCTTGAAAGATTCATTTTAATAGAGTTGAATTTGTATAATAATTAAGGTGAAAAAAATTTATATATTAAAATTTATTTAATAATAATGACATTCAAAGTAATTTTAAAAATCAACTGTAATCAACCACAAACAAAACCTTAGTCATATATGAAAATCTTATGTGCCTTCTAAAGTCAAAATTTTGGGTTAGTTTATTTTGAATGATAAGCTACTTACAAAGAAAAACTTATGTAAGCGAGGCTAGTTAGGATCTCTGCTATGTGTAAATTTTACTCAATCTTTTGAACGCGATACAAGATCGACTATTCAAGTGTTTTGCGGAAGCTTGAACGAAGAGAGGAACAACAGAAGAGGAAAGTGGATGCAAGAAAACCTTTTTTTCTCTTATTCACCAGATGGAGGTTGCATCCGCAAAAACATGTATTTATTACACTCAGGGTCAAACTTGGGTATCTGGGGGGTCTGAAAGCCCGATCTTACATTCAACCTGTGACAGATAAAAGAAAATAACAGAAATACAAAATAAAGACAACGACATAAAGTTCATTACAAAACGAATAAATACTAAACAACCATCTACACTCCCCCTTAAACGGGGGAGTAAACATTAAGGAAACCCAGTTTACGTTCTATTGCTAAAAAATTACGCTTGAGAAGAGGCTTAGTCAAGATATCTGCAACTTGCTGTGAAGACGAAACATGCTGCAACTAGATTATTCCTACAAGAAACTTCTCTTGAATAAAATGGAAGTCTATTTCCACATGCTTAGTTTGCTCGTGAAACACTAGATTTTTCACCATCTGGATGGCAGCTTTATTATCACAATGCAAAACAACAAGATATTGTTGTGAAATGTCAAAATCTACAAGCAATTAGCGTAACCACATGACTTCTGTGACTGTAATTGCAAGTGCTTGAAATTCGGCCTCTGCAAAGGAGCATGCTACAACACTTTGCTTCTTAGACTTCCAGGAAACTAAAGAGTTACCAACAAAAACACAATAACCAGTGGTAGATTTGCAGGTAAACGGGCATCTAGCCCAATCAGAGTTACAAAAAGCTTGTAGCTTAATTTCATTAACTGCACTAAATAAGATACCCTTGCCTAGACATCCTTTGAGATATCGTAATAGTTGTAAAACACCTCTCATATGAACAACAGTAGGTTTATGCATGAATTGACTAGGTAAACTCATATAAACTTCTTCTTGTAAGTCACCTTGTAAAAAAGCATTGTTCACATCTAATTGATGTAAAAATCAGCCCTTAACAACAACTAATGGCAACGGAGTTCTAATAATGACATGTTTCACTACAGGAGAAAAATTTTCTGTAAAATCAATTCCTTCCTTTTGCGTGTAACCTTTTGTAACAAACTTAACTTTATAACGTTCAATTGAACCATCAAATTTATACTTAATTTTAAAAACCCACTTATAGCCAATTGGTCTCTTTCTAGGAGGCAAGTTAACTACAATCCAAGTATTATTTGCTTTCAAGGCATCCAGTTCAGCCTTCGTGGCTTGCTGCCAATGCACATCCTCCACCACCTCCTTGTAATTTTGTGGCTCATGTTGATCAAGCAAAGATGAGACAAAAGCACAATATTAGAATTTAATTTGTCTAAGGATATGTAACCGCCAGAGGATATTTAGAACAAGAAGTGTTAGAACAAATGTAATCTCGTAAATAACTAGGTTTATGAATGCACATGTGCGACCTCTTGAGTGGCATGCTAACATTGCCTTCCTCAAGAGATCTATTATCTTTTGCAGGCTCTAGATTACCAACACTTGCTTCTTGCTCTTCTACATGAAAATTGTGCTCTTCAAGGTCATCAACGTCAACTTGTGCATCCTCCTATATAAGAATGGTTTGTTGAATTGGAGAAGCATGATCTTCAAGTATATCAAAAATAGGACAATGTTTCATACTGGTTACTGCATTATGTTTACTGTTAGCAAAAGAATGCACATTTTCATGAAAAACAACATTCCTACTAACAAAAGTTTTCTGACTTTTTAAGTCAAATAATTTGTAACCCTTCTGAGCATAAGGATAGCCGACAAATACACACTTTATAGCTCTTCTATCAAACTTCTTTTTGATGTTGCATACGCAAGACACCTAAAAACTCTCATATGATTGTACTTGGGCTTTACTCCATATAAAACCTCAAAGGGAGTCTTTCCTTCCAAAACACTACTAAGAAGGCTATTAATGATGTAAGTGGCCGTAAGTATACATTCAAACCAAAATTGCAAAGGCAAATACGCATGTGATTTAATAGCTCTTGCTACCTCTAAAAGGTACTTGTGTTTTCTCTTAACTACATCGTTTTGTTGAGGTGTATAATCACGTGTCCTTTGATGAATAATGCATTTTTTTGTAAATAAATTCTTCATGATAAAAGAAGTAAAGTCACTACTGTTGTCACTTCTAGCAGTCTTAACATTAACTTGGAATTGATTATTTACCATAGCAAGAAAATGTTTCAAATGCATAAAAGTTTCTGATTTATGTTTCATGAGAAATGTCCATGTGCATCTAGAATAATCATTAACAATTATAAGGAAGTAATTAAAACTAGTGTTGGAAGTAACATGAAATTTTCCCCACACATCACAATGTAACAGTTCAAAAACATGAGTAGACTTATTAGTGCTGGAATTAAAAGGTAAATGATGCATCCTGGCTAAAGGACATAATTCACATTTTTGTCTTGTTCATGCAACAAATATAGTACTTTATTGTTGACTAGGTGGCCCAGTCTCTTGTGCCAAATTTTAAACGTAATTACAACAGAAACTTGAAATCCTGAAGTCCTGTCGGTAGTAAAAATGTATAATTCATTGATTTATCTCCCCATGCCAATCATTCTCTGTGATTGAAGGTCCTGAATACAACACAAACCCTGACAAAAAATCACACAACATTCAGTTTCATCAGTAAGTTTACTCACAAAAATCAAATTAAATTGAAAAGTAGGCACATAAAGCACTTATTTAAGTTTTAATCTGTTTGTAACAATACTACTGCCTACATCTCTTATTTCAACAGAACTACCATTAGGAAGTCTTATAGACTCTGAATTATTCCAACTTTTAAAATCATTAACTAGATTTAGATTGCTGCACATGTGATCAGTAGCTCCTGTGTCTATTATCCATACATTCTTTCCCATATTAGCAAACAAAGTAGTAATTTTCTCAGTTAAGCTGCTTAATTTTCAAGAATTAAGATATGATTTAATATGTGTCATGTTGACTGTGTGATGAACAACTGGTTGAGCATCATTCAACATTGCAAGTATCCGATTATACAGTTCTTCAGTAAACTTTGGAACTTGCATATCTTGTGCAATTGCTTTATCTATCACAATAACGTTAGTTTGCTGCCTAAAATTTTGTTGCTTGCTAGGAAAAACCTTGTGCAATTTATGACCTGGAGGTAAGCCTACTACCTGATAACATCTATTGACTGTATATCCACTATTTTCATAGTGAGTACAGAAGAATTTCTTATTCCCTTTTTTATTCCATTTAGATTTCTCATTCACAGTGGATTTGTTATTGAAATTTCCTGTATTAGTAGCTAAAGCCACATTATCATTATTATGGTTACAAGAACTAGCTACATCACGTTGACATTCTTCTTGTAGCACCAAATTGTACACTTTATTCACATTTGGCAATGGACTCATTAAAAGAATTTACCCTCTAAGATGAGAATATGTGTCATTAAGACCTATTTAAAACTACATAACTTTGCTACTTTCATCTTTTTCTCGATTTGAATTAGTTTCCATACACTTACAATGTAAGTGAATATCATAAATGGACAATTCATCCCAAAGAGTCTTCAATTTTGTATAGTAAACACTGAAAGACATATTGTCTTAAGTCATGTTGTATATATTTTTTTGTATATTAAAAATTCTAGGAGAATTATTCAATGAAAACCTATCCAGTAGGTCTTTCCAAACATCTTGAGCTAAATCTTTGTATGACACTTTCAACAATATCATTTTCCAAACAATTAGTTATCCAAGAGATAACTATATCGTTACATCTTTGCCACTGATGATGCTTCCTAGGATCTACACTGACAAAAGGTTTTGTAACACTTTCATCAACAAAACCAAATTTATTTTTGGAATTAAGTACAATCCTCATAGACCTACTCCATGTACTATAATTTTCTCCATTCAACCTTTTAGAAATGATATAAATCCTAGGATTATCTAAAGAACTAAGAGTGAAAGGATCATATTTTGGCCCTTGGATAGTCAACATACTATTTTCAAAATTCATACTAACTAACTAAAGGAGTGGAAGGATCATATAACAGCATATTCTTCGTATGAATAAAAGAATTCAAGGAATATCCAAAGATTTGGAAGAAAAGTGGAAAACAAGAGGAAAGACAAGAATACCAAAGAGAAAGATCGTTTCTCATATCAGTGAATGCCAACGTAGCTCTGATACTATGTAAATTTTACTCAATCTCTTGAATGCGACACAAGATCAGCTGTCCAAGTGTTCTAAGGAAGCTTGAACGAAGAGAGGAACAGTGGAAGAGGAAAGTGGACGCGAGAAAACCCCTTTTTCTCTTATTCACCGGATGGAGGTTGCATCTGAAAAACATGTATTTATTACATTTGGGGTCGAACCTGGGTATCCGAAGAGTCCGAAAGCCTAATCTTACATTTAACCTATAACAAATAAAAGAAAATAATAGAAACACAAAATAAAAACAACAACATAAAATTTGTTACAAAACGAACAAATACTAAACAATCTTTTACACTATGCTCCAATTATAATCTTGTATTTGAAAACAACACGCATTTATTCATTGATTGTGAATTCCCATGTATGTCTTGGAAACTTATGTTTGTCCAATCCTTATGATATTCTTGATCAGAATTTCATTGCATTGGCATTTTCTCTTAAACTTGGCCTCGATTTTAATTTTATTGCTATTTCTTGGGGTTGCCTCTTTTTTGCCTTCCTATAGAGCATTTGGTACAATCGAAATAATATGATAAGCCATGTGATTTCAAAAAAAAGTAGCAATTTCTCTCAATTAAGAGAAATAAATAATAATAGTTACTCAGTAATAGTTGTTTGGCAGACTAATGACTATAAAAGTCTCTTTCAACCTTAAAATTTCAGATTTGAATTTTTACTTAAATATAAACTTCTTATAGATTTTTTTACCACATCTCTCAACTTGACATTAACCTAAAAAAAATAGTTGTTTGATGATAACTATCATTAAAGTCGCATTTGGTTGGAGATTTTTTACCTTTAGAAGTGGAAAAATTAGCTTTTCGGTTTCTTGAAATCAACGAGTAATTGTTGTTTCGATCTTCTCATTATTTAATGAAACAAGTAATGTTGAAAAATATGAAAAAAGTATATTTAAATTTTTATTTTTTAAATATTAATTTAATTAAATATTATAATAAAAAATTATATTAATAAATTTCAATATTATTATAACATTAAGGGAGGTTTATACATTTAGAAATCAATGAAAAAAAAGTTTAGAAATTTTTTCATGATTGAAATGTTAAAAATTTGGAAATAGAAAATTTTATAGGACCATTTATACTCTTATGAAAATTTATATTTAATTTTAAAAAAATTAAAAATAAATTATTATTTTTATATTTTAACCATAAATTATTATTATTATTTATTAACTTTTAAGAAATACAAACCTCATCACGTAACCAAAAAGTTGCCTATATTTCAGGAAAACCACGCATGACGACAGAATATACTGGTTGGCTATATTTTAATTGGAATTTTGACGTCACCGAATATTCTCTCGAGCCACGACAAAATTAACCTTAAAATAAGTCATTCGGATTTTTTAAATTTTTTTTATAAAACCTGGGATTAAAAAAAAAAACTACGTCGATTGATCATAACGACGATCACTATTTGATCATAAATAATATAATCGTTTATTAAATGGTGATGAATTAATTAAGAAGCAATCTAACGATAATTAAGGAGATTTGTATTTTTAAAAAATATAAAAAATAATAATAAATGTTAAACTTTTAATTTATTATTTTTATCATTTTTATATTTTTAAAGACTCAAATTTCTTTAAAGCAAAATAAACGATGATTAAAGGTGATTAAATATGGAATTCAAGCTCGCAATCATTCTTTATTTATTAACAAACTTAAATCACTAAGTTATATATCATATTTATAACTTAAAAAAATATATTAAAATAAATATAAAGTTTTAAAATATTATAAAGTTATTTTCGTGTTATACTCATGTATGAAAAATAGATCGTATTACGTCGACATGAAAATAAAAATGCAATCTAAACATTTATCACAGTATCATTACATTTTTTACTATATACATCGTAATGCTTTATAATATTATTGTCAAATAACTTTTATATTTTTTTTACTGTATAATCATATTTATTATTATTATTAAAAATTATGTATTTTTTCAAAAATTATAAAATTCAATTTACCTTGTTAAAATGTTAGACAATCCATTTTGGCATCTGTAAAGTTGGTGACCTCACGTGACTCTCTAAAATGTTGGGCACGTTTTTTTGTCACTTTCAAGTGTGTGGTGGTGGTGCACAGGCTTCCGTGGAAACCATGAGAGTTTTCTTTTATTAAAAAATTTATACGTCAAGGTTAAGATATATTTGTATAAAAACATTCCACGTGGAGCGGCGACTAACCAGGCAAATGGTAGCCGCCAACATTTACATTTTAATATTTTATCCGTTACGTATGCATGAAAAATGTTTTCACATCATTTACTTTTTTTTTTTCTTTTTATGTGTCAACTTAAAAAAAAAAAGTAAAAAAGTATCATGTATGTATGGCTTGTATTTGTATTTTTCTCAAAATTCAAGATAAAGTATTTATTCATTGGTTTTTATTATCTTCTTATTTATTTGAGTAATTAATACCTCATTCAATGATTCACTCTTAACCTTATTTTTGTCCATAGAATTTATAAGAATTGAATTGAAATGAATTCAATTTCTATAAATTACTTGTTTGTACCAATGGAATTAAATTAAATTTATTTTTATTGATACTATTCACTATTTAATTTAAGACAGACATGAAGTCTAAGTTGATAAGATCTGAATCATTCGAAATTTAACTAACTTGCGTTTCCTCGCTCACTTTTGTGCAAATTTTTTTTATTCTATTTAATTCTAGTAAGTACACAAACACATTTATACTGAATTTATTTTCTCTTAATTCAATTCTACTAAAAAAATTAGTTTCTGTTAATTTATTTTCAACCAATTCTACATACACAAACCTACCCTTATCACTAATCATGTCGATGACTCATATTTACAAACACGCACCTAGAATAAAAGAATCTAATTTTTCACAAATTTTTATATATGATCATTATCATATAAATTGTAATATACAAATTTTTTATTTTATAATTTACTATATAATTTCAACATCATTTACAAAAATATTCTCAACTTTAACTCTTCATCGTTATTAGAATTGGACTTTTTCATTCTCAAATAAAGTATTAGATCTACACAAAATTGAATTAAATTTTGATATCTCTTGTAGGGCCTAAGAAAATTACATGTTTACGTCAGAATTCAGATTAAGAAGAGAGAAATTCTCTTTAATACAAGACACATAAATAACATCACTTTCATACACGTCAAACTATCGTCTGATATCTATCAGCCTCTTTAATTTTCATTTCTTGAAAATATCCAACAAATATTTAATTTTACAATTTTTGTTTGCCTTTAAATGAAACCGTAACCTTTGAGTAAAGAAAAAATGTGACAAAATCACCTTTGATGAACGATTAAGGTACCATTTGTTTAAATATTTTTTACCATGTACTTCAATTTTTTACTATACATTATATTTGTGTATAATAATATTTACTAAATAACGTTAATATTTTACGTTAAAAAAATTATAACAAAAGTGTACATTATAAATCGCATAATTTTTCAAAAAATAATAATTCTACCTACCTAATTTTACCTTTTAAACAAACATTATCAAAGACTTAAGCTTTTTTTAATCATTAAAATTATTTTTAACGTCATTATTAATGTATAGATTGCAACGTATAAATTTTTATTACCTAAAATACTATGTAATGTTAACTTCGTTTATAAAATTAATTAACTCTGATTTCAACGTTATGTAACTTTTAAAATTGAAAAAAGTTATATTTAAACGTACTTTTATTCTCAATCATTTTTATTTTTTTTACAAATAAAATTTATTCTTAAATAGCAGTAACACCTACCATAAACTGTTACTGTTGGTCTTGCAAGGATACGATTATTTTTAGGGATTTACGCACGCACCCGCCCCACGGAGTTTCTTCGATGCTTCTTCCCAGGAAAAATAAGCCACGAAGGTTTTTTAAAAAAATTCGTGCTTTAAAATAATTCTACAATATTAATAAAGTTTTGATACCACACATTTTTTAAAAGAATCTCTCTACTACCAAGAGCTTGAAAAGTGCGGGAAAAAAACAATATGTGGGGGCGGAAATGGGCTCCGCTTGGTGCAGAGGACTACTGGACACCACGAAATCTTGCACACGATCGCCAAGGAATCTTCTGAATTTAAAGTGAGATTTGTGTCTTGTAGAAATTAAAGAAAAGAAAAGAAAATTTAAATTTTTTTATCGTTTTAATTTTTTTTAAAATTAAATATAAAATTTCTTAAATTTTTATAAAAAATTTCATTTCCAAATTTTAAATATTGTAATGATAAATTTTAAAAAAAATAATTTTTTTTTATTAATTTACAAGAAACATGAACCCTCCTAAAAAATATTCGTAGGAAAATAAATATTGCAAAACAAGCCGATTGATCTCATATCGGTGTGTTTGGAAACAAGAAATTCTAATTTTTATTAATTGTGTTATTATATTTGTATAAATTTATGTATATAAATTTTCATCTTATAATTTATCATACAATTTTAACATTTTTTATAAAATTATTTTTAATATTAACTCTTTATGTTTTTCAAAGTTAAAATACCTGAATTCACAGGTAAATAAGACGGACCTATCCGTCCGGGGCAATTAATTGCATGCATGGTTAATTTATTAACTGGCGAACTTTTCCAACATTAACGGCAGTCGTCCGTGGAAAAGAAGAAGAAGAGGACGGACCATCGTCACATTGTGCAATGCATGCGCAACGTTGTTCACGGACTGAAAAAACTACTTTGTTCATAAAAAAAACATTAGAGGTATGTATATATACTATTGGTTTGCTTCTGATCGATGATTCCAGGAAAAACATGAGGTTGATCGTATGGTGGCGCATCTCTGCACTGGACAAGTTGGATACTCCAAACCATTTTAAAAACTTGAAATTGGAGAAGAAGTGGAGTGAAAACGGAAACCATTGATAGATATCGATACACAATAATTGAATGAATCGGCTTGGTAAAGCAGAGCAGAAATGTTTGACGAAAGAGTTTAACCCAAATCAAATTAACTAGGCGTCCGGAAGCATTAAGCATATCCATTTTCAGATCGATCGTACTAATCATTCATGACTTGGATCGTATATCCAGATCGTTTTCTTCATACGTGTTTTTCTTAAACTTTGTATTTTAGATTACGTTTGACAGAAGCTTTTTTTTAGCTTTGAATGTAAGAAAAAATAGCTTATTTAGCTTTTTTTGTATCAAACAAGGTAAATACAACTTTGACCTTTCAACGGAGGTGAAAAATCGAAACTTACAGCTATGTATGTTTAATAATAATAATATATATTTATAATTGCATGTGTATGGAAAAATTCTGTAATGTACATACCAAACTATATAGGAAAATTTGTAAATTGTTTTTGTAAAAGAAAACTACTAATGCGGTCCACACCCGGACAACGTCAGAGGGCACTGGGGGGGTGGCATGTGGTGCCCTGGCGGTGGGCGGCCCTAGTTGTCACAGCGCTTCTTATCGAGGAATCTTTCACCAGATCTCCGGGCCAGACGCTCGTCTACGGTGGAGCCGAGGCGCCGAGAGAGAGAATCTGGTTCGAGATCCATGTAACGCCTGGCAATCGTTGTCTCCATTACTGCAGGAATCTTCACGGAATCTGAGAGAGAGCGGCGCCCACACCCACATGCCCACAGCCCAGTTTGGGACTCCACCGTCTCCCTTCAAATCCAGCGAAATCGAGCACCACAGTTCCGACGGCCGCCTCCCACCTCCATGTTCCAATACTCCTCTACTCTTCTTTTCTTCCTATAAATAGGGGCTCCATCCCACTCCTTCCTCGACCATCCTCCTCCTCTCAGTTTGTCTCCTCCTCTCAGTTTGCCTCCTCCTCTCAGTTTGCCTCCTCCTCATTAACGAGAGGGAGACAGAGAGAGAGAGAGAGAGAGAGAGAGAGAGTGTGTGTGTGTGTGTGCAGGGAAAGAGATCGATCTATGGCCAAGGGTTGGGCAATAGCCGTTCACGGTGGCGCCGGCGTTGATCCGAATCTTCCCCAAGAACGCCAGGAACAAGCCAAAGCGCTCCTCACCCGTTGCCTCCACCTCGGTATCTCCGCGCTCCGCTCCTCCGCCTCCGCACTCGACGTCGTGGAGCTCGTTGTAAGCCTCCTCCTCCTCCTCCTCCTCCTCATCCATCTTGGAACCAACACGTACGTACGTACAAGTCCGTTGTGCATATCATTCTTTCTCCGTTCCTCGAAGAATTGATTAATCTAGTTTCTCCAACGTGGACTTGATTGTCTAACAAAAGATTCCGTCGGTCCCCACGTGGAACTCGTCGTTGGGTTTTCATCAGGTGAGGGAGCTGGAGACGGACCCGGTGTTCAACTCCGGCAGGGGCTCCTCCCTGACGGCCAAGGGCACGGTGGAGATGGAAGCCAGCGTAATGGACGGCGTCGGCAGACGGTGCGGCGCCGTCTCCGGGATCTCGACCGTGAAGAACCCGGTTTCCCTGGCAAGGCTTGTTATGGACCGGTCGCCTCACTCCTACCTCGCCTTCGATGGCGCCGAGGAGTTCGCCAGGCAGCAGGTGCGCCGACCACAACTTCTCGCGACGCATGGCGTCCATCCGACGATGATCCCACAACTTTTAAACATTTTCTTTTCAACTTTTTGTATTAATATCCAACGTATAAAATAATAAAACACCAATGTTTCACCTAATATTTTTTTTTAAAATGGTAACGAAGATATTATCTTTTTGGTTTTAATGATTTTCGTGAATTAATATTTTTTTAAAAAATGCAGGGAGCGGAGTTGGTGGAAAATTCCTTCTTCGTCACCGAGGAAAACGTCGGAATGCTAAAGCTGGCGAAGGAAGCAGACAGCATTATGGTAATATTTTAATGATTAAAAAAAATTAATATTTTTTTTAAAAAAAATAAAAAGTTTACTACGACAGTAAAAAATTTTAAAGTAACAATTTTAAAAAAAAATATAAAGGAAAAAATAAAAAAAAGTGGTTGTCGCTGTCGATGAATCTTGATTGGATTCTAAATTGGTGTGTGTGGTGTGCGCCTCCAGTTTGACTACAGGATTCCACTGCCCGCCGCCGGGGCTTGTGGCGTGAGCTCGATGATGGGCATGGAACAGATGAATGGGCTACCCATCAGCATCTACGCGCCGGAGACCGTGGGCTGCGTGGTGGTGGACGGCGAGGGCCGATGCGCGGCCGCGACGTCCACCGGCGGGCTCATGAACAAGATGAGCGGGAGGATTGGGGACTCGCCCCTGATCGGGGCAGGGACCTACGCGTGCGACGTGTGCGGGGTCTCCTGCACGGGCGAGGGCGAGGCCATCATCCGGGCCACGCTGGCCCGGGAAGTGGCGGCGGTGATGGAGTACAAGGGCTTGAAGCTCCAGGAGGCGGTGGACTTCGTGGTGAAGGAGCGGCTGGACCAGGGGAAGGCCGGCCTCATCGCCGTGTCCCGTGAGGGGGAGGTGGCGTATGGGTTCAACACCACCGGGATGTTCAGGGGGTGTGCGACGGAGAACGGTTTCATGGAGGTGGGGATATGGGAGTAGGGCGCGGTCCGTCTCCGGCCGCCTCATCTCTGTCGTCCGCCGGCGGAATAAAATAGGTGATCCGTAGGGAGTTCGTCTGCAAGTATCTGCTGCTCTGCAGCCTCTGCTGCTGCCGCCGCCGACGACGATGCAATTGTTACCTCTCACAACTTCATCTAATAAGTAATTGACAAGTGTTCTGTATTCTGATGACAACAACCAAGGACCGATCTAGCATATATGTTACCATGGTTGAGTTTCAATTTTTACAAAATCATTTTTAACATTATTATTATTATTATATAAATTTAAATATATAATTTTTTAAATTTAAATTATTATATAATTTTAATTTTATTTATAAAATTAATTTTAATTTTACTTATAAAATTAATTTTAATTTTAATTCTATCTCATTTTTAAAATTAAAAAGAACCGTCTTCAAACACACCTTTAAACTGTTTTGATTGTGTTTAATTCTCTATAGATATAATTTGTGATTACTTTTCACTATCCTGATTTTCTTAGGTGGACGTGCGAGTCATGGTAAAAGTGATCTTTGTTGATTACTTTTCACTACATAATTTGCATTTATACTTTTTTGTACTAAAATTAATTCACACATACTTATATATATATATATAGATAAATAGATAATACCTTCCAGTAATAATTATAGAATCTATAGTTATCTAACCTTAAGTTATTTTTAATTTTTATTTTTAAAAATATCTACAATATATATATACATGCAAACACACATAAACACAAACACTGAACACACAAGTTATTATCACCTTATCTAATACCTCGGTTGGCAGTAGGAAATTACAGGGAAAAAACAGCACATTTAAAGTGGTCACTTCTAAATTTTCTATTTATTTCCGTGAAGACTTATTCGATTGACCTCAAAATTTATCGCTAGATGATGAAAATATCGATGTGATCGAGACTTTACCGGAAGAGCATCTGATCATGGATACAAATCCTATCTTCTACGGACCGAAAAAATTTTAAAAATCCAAGTTCGTAAATTAGAACGCAATTTCAACGAATCGTGAAAAGGAAGGATCGAAATGTGGTCCCAGTGAATGATTTTTTTCTTAATATTAAGATAAACCAGTGTATTTATCGGAAGAAAAAAAAGGGCGAGAGATTGGGTGAAAATGGTCGATGGAATAATTTCATGTGATGTCTAAGGTAGGTTGTTGTTGTTAGATTTCCTTCGAAACGAACTAGAATAATTTATGAAATAATATTTTTACATGGATCTTTCTGAAAATTGTTTATATTTAAAAATTCTTTAAAATTCATGAGGATGTGATAACTTAAAAAAGGGCAGTAGAGTGAGAGATTTTTTGTCAGTAATTATTTGAAATTCGGGAAATATATAAATGTAGAGCTGTAAGTACTTTTTACTTTTTTTTTTTATTAAAGTGGAGTTTACCATTTTTTTATAAACCTTGAAAGAACTCGATGGCAGTTGCAACTGAAAGGTATACCTACAGTCCTGATAGACTCTTATTGAAACTTATTTTTAAGACTTATTCTTCTGCAATATATTGATTTGAATAGAGAATAATTAATTTTAAAATTGTATCAGATTGGTTTGGAGTGAAATTTTGTTAACATATTTGAAACTCGTAAAACTTTCCTCCGGTTTTGTGACTTTTGGCATTCATAACAAAAAATTTTGAAACATAAAAACTAAGATTGGTAACCACTCATTTTTCTTGTTGAAATTGTTATTGATTGTGCCTCGCTTTTGATTAAAAATAAATGCATGTAATTTTTCTAATTAAATACTAGACAATTTTTTTTACTAGATAAAATTTATTTATACCTATTATAAATTATGAATAGATTTACGTAAACTAAATTTGATATTATATTTAAATTTCATGTCAAAATCAAATATTTATAAATAAAATGGTTCTTCATATATATTAAGTTTCATTTAATCTCAATCCTTATTACTATTCTAATGGGTGAGATTTAAACCTTATTTAGGGAAAACTCCAATTAACTTCAAAATTAGATAAAATTAAAATTAAAACCAATTTCACAAATAAAGTTAAACTTATGTAATAATTAAGATGATAAAAATTTATATAATAATATAATATTAGAAGTTCATACAAAACCAAAAGACACCTTAAACAAAAAATATTTAAGAAGACTTTCGACTATAAGTTATCATGATTGATTACAATCTAACATATGGTTAACGAGACATTACTTGTCCTAATGTGGCTACCGGACGTCTTTCTAAAAAAGAAAGATATGACGAATGTATGCTTAATTTGCCGTCCTGGACCCATTTTTTTTTTTTTCACCTTTAAGGGATTACAACTCGTGATCTTTAAATTTCTCATTCAAACACCACAGTGTAAAAAAGAGTACATCAAAAATTAAGATAAGACAGTCAGGCATGCATTTTTTTATTTTTTATTTTTTGGGGAAACGATACCGCATGTTTACGGTAGACCTTTCCTGATATTTTGTGAATGTCATTAATGTGTATCGGTTGGATCTGTATTTATGTGCCATATCCATGCGTCCAGAGTACCAAAGCAGAGTGACGCTACCGATCGCTGCATGGCTGAAGGTTGAATGCGTCGTGTTTTCGGAGGTGTGATGATGCACCGGAAGGGATCATAACATGAGCTTACTGCGCGGGCTCCGGTACAATTAGCATATAACTAGGGTCAATTACTGATAAACAGAAATTTCAGAGAAATACAGAAGCCCCTGAAATTGACCCAATACCTGCGCACTGCCTCTATTACCACAGGATAGTTGAATCGTCATATGACAGTTTCCAATGAAACTTTAAGAGAACTTGAGGGCATCATCGAAGATTAGCAGAAAAGTCACCATCACATGGCAGATGCAGACTACAAGCTCTCACAAATGTCCTAGATGAAAAGCTTCTTAAATTCTGCGTTAGTGAGTTGGCAAAGCCTGTTGTAGGAGAACACATCTGTTTGAACAAGAAAAAATTACTTACTCGGAACACATGATTTTCAGGGTATATTGAGAAAAACACGGATAAAGATAAATACTAGGTTTCCACTGTAGCTATTGTAAAATTTACACGTACAGTAAAATATCATCGTGGGAAAATGTCAGCATACAATAGAGATTTAAAGGGCAATGTTAGGAAGCGGCAAGATCAAATGTAAGAAATCATCAACTACAGGCAGGCAAGAGTCAGAAGCAAATAATTTAAAACTGCATATAAATATAAATAATAAACTGCAAATTTCAGGAAATTTATGCAATAACAAGGAAGATCGGGAGAGAGAGAAAAAAGAAAATGGATGAAAACCAAAACATATCAAGCTATTTCAATTATACCACATAAATAAATTCATATTTTTACCTGATAAATAATGCAAGAAAAACAGTTAAACATTTGCACAAGACTAATAACACATGAAACCTTTAGATGTAAAATATCATTTTTTCCAATATTTTTAATTCACATTGTTGGAGTTTAATAGAGAATTAAACGGCAATGTTAGGAAGCAGCAAGATCAAATATAAGAAATCATCAACTATAGGCAGCCAAAACTCAAAAGCAAACAACTTAAAATTGCATATAAATATATCAATATGCTGCAAATTTCAGGAAATTTCCGAAATAACAAGGAAGATCAGTAACCAAAACAAAATGGCAATTTGATGAAAACCAAAACATACCGTGCTATTTAAATTATACCACATAAATAAATTCAGATTTTTAACCAATAAATAATGCAAGAAACACATTTAAACATTAGCTCGAGACTAATGACTGAAACCATTCGATGTAAAATATCATTTTATCCCTATTTTTATTATATTTTTTAAGGATTCTGAAATATATTCTGGTATGGTGCACACCATTGATTTGATTTAGAAATAATATACAAAATAGAACAATATTCTGGTAAAATAAAATTTGAAACAGTGAAAACAAAATCCAGAAAACTAGTTCACACAGTTTCAACTGTTTTAATTCGGTGTTCCCCTCAAGGATGAGTTTGACAAATATTAAGCAAGAACCACTCGCGTATCTCGGTTGAATTACAACCAGATTTGTAGGTTTAATGGTTAGCTTAAATTCAGCACTTCTAACATTATGCTGCCCCAATGTTATTGACTTCTAAAAAAACAAAAAGAGGCGATGATTACCAAATTTGTTGCCAAAGTCGGTGCATATCTCGGCGTGAATAGATTGGTTCCCATCTGCAACACCAATCACTTCGACGTGGTGGTTTAGAGGGAAGGGCTGAGGAGAGCCCGTCACCATCAGCTGCTGTCCATCGGTGGACTCCCCAACCATCGTCATACCGTCGATGCGCATCGCCCGAACTACAGCTCGAACTCTCCTCCCACCATACATTTTCAACAACTCCGCATTGACGAAAACAGCAGGGGCCGAGGTGTCCATTTATCTGCAGTATCACAAGTCCACAAATAAAAAGCCTTCGTCATTGCAAAACAAAGTTGAGGGTACTCGATCAAATGGTGCTCTTGTTTCTATTCTACCATACAGCGAAAGACGGTGTTTTGTTTCCATCTATTTCTTGTCTTTCACAGAACAACCCCTCCTCGCCATCGTGAAGAAATCCTAAGCAATCCCGACCCATCGCTAAATCCCCCTCATCCGCCGGACAAGCTTCACATACCGCCATCGTAACCCTTCCTACTCCCCAACGACGCCGTACAATGAACCGACCGTAGACGATGAGACGATCGCGACACTCGACCTCCAACCACCAAAACACCATCCTTCCCGACAAGCGGTAAAACAAAATAAAAATTTGGTAAAAGCAATCGATCGAGAGGTGATTCCCCTCCCATTGCTTGTGGCGCAGGGAGGAACAAGATGTATGCCGCCACCACACCCGCCGACCAAACCAGGACCAACCAGAGAACCACCTCAAGGAAGACCATTCTACCCTTCTTCTTCTTCTTCTTCGAAATAGGAACGGAAACTCCCAAACACCTAATCGAAAACCCTACCGTAAACCCTAGAATCAAACCGACTGAAACTGGAATCGAAAACATATGAGAGAGAGGAAGAGGAGAGGATTTACAAACGGAAGGCCGACGCCGAACCTCAAAGAGGAGATCACGCGAACGGAGAAGAGGAGGTCGTCGCCTTCACGCCGTCAGCTTCACGCGATCGACGAACGACGTGCCCGATGCGTCGAAGCTCGTGAAGAGGGCACGCGGTCGGCTGCGTTTTTACCGACAGTACAGTAGCGGTACCACTGTACATTTCTGGAAAAGTAATTTCAGCGAAAATTAATTAAAAATGTTAAGAGAATATACTTTTCGACAGTACCATTAAAGTTATTTTTTAATAATAATTTAATTTAATAATTATATTAAATCTAAATTATTTAATTTTTTTAATAATTAATCTACATTACAATTTTACTATTTAGTTGATATTTTTAAATTTATACCTATAAAATATTATTTTAATGGCTTAACGATAATTTATTTCTTTATACTTTTATTAGTTAAAAAGTCATAAATTTTTTTGTTTAGTCTCTTATAATGTCTCTCCACTTTTTTAAATCTATGGTCTATTGTCCTTTGAATCCCTCTTGATCTCTTTTTATTATATATATATATATATATATATATGTATGTATGTATGTATGTATAGGAAATTGACTTAAAATTGAGTATACTCTAATCATGTTATTAGAGAATTAACTTATTGAGTTAAAATATAATTTTTTAAAATTTTAATTTTAATTTTATATATTAATTAAGATTTTATAATATATAAATTAAAATTTATTATTATAAAATGATTTACATATATATTTTTTAACCATTAATTTTATAATTCATTGTAATATTCATATTTTTTAAAATACTATTTTAAAAAATATATATTACATTTTAAATTAATTGAATTTCTAATTATTGATGACGTAAATAAAATTATAAAAAATATAATCTCGTGCACGATGATGATTCTTATTTTGCAAGGAGACGATATTCGAGATTTTTTAGATTTTTTATTAGGTTTAATTTATTTTAATTGTAATGGGTATATCGGTTTTTTTATTATTGATTTTTTTTTTCCATCCTCAAACTTTCGAATCTTTTTTAAGTCCTTTTACAGAGAGGCAAAAAAGAGAGAAAGATTTCAACTTTCCTCATTTACAGGTAATTGAAAATTTAAGAAATTTTTTCTTTATTTTTCCAAAAACCTTTTTACACAAATCTCACTAAATTTTTATTAATAACCTTTAAGTACGAAAACCTTCAAAATAACATTATAACAACCATTCTTTGTATTTGTGAAAATATTAATTTTAGATTCTTAGTTCTGTCCTTATAAAAATATTACCGCTCAGTCTTAAGGTAATTCAACTACATCAATATTATAAATTAGTGATTGTTTATGTACCTGAAAATCGTGAAAAAGGAAATTATAGAAAAATCACTTTTCATTGATTGAATTTTGAACAACATTTGTGTCAATGAGAAATGATGATAATTATTTTTCTATGATTTTCTAAAGTATAGAAATAAAATATAATTTTTCAACATTTATTTTCAACTTTTTCTGCTATGAATACACAAAAAATAGACTACCTCACTCACATAGAAACCATTGTTGCGACTTTTTTAATACCATATATTTCTCTATCCATCTTAGATATCATTATCGTAGTCACATTTCTCTTGCGAATTCTTTAAAGTATTCACAATTATGTTGATGTAGTCAAGATGCGTACAAGGTTTTTCTATTCGTAGAAATTTTTAATAACGTGAACTCTATATGTTTATTCTCTTTTAATTACATCGAAATTTTCATATACTCCTATTTACTCTAATGACCTTTACCAATAAAGATAAAGAGGACTGACGTTGTTCTATGTATGTATATATATATATATATATATATAAAAGTTTAAAAACATATAAATTCATATATGCACACAAATATCTAAATTTTTAATTTCTATGTATACGTACAAATATTTTTACGATTTTGTAATATTTTTGTTAAATTTCAATATTTCCATTTTTCATGAATTTTTTAACTTTTATCATTTTTACATGTACAAACGAAAAATAATTTTTTTAGTTAAAAATATTAATTATCTACATTTTACTTTTAAAATAAATGAATAAAAAATAAAATAATGAATTAATTTTTTGGTTAGAATTCTTACGATGTATCACTGTTTTCTTAAATCTTTTCTTTATCATTTTTTAAAATTTTTATTGATCTTCTGTTATTATATATATATATATAAATAACTTAAAATTAAATATTATTAGAAAAAAATAATTTTAACGATATCACCAGAAAAATTAACTTCCATATATGTATATTATTTATAAAAATTTGTGAGCGTTACTCGAAGGGTCGTCCCACGAGTTGCGGATCTTTCTTTTACCGCACATCTGTGAAGTCCCCCATTCAACCGGATCCGTTGAGGCTCCGGACCCGAACACGACACGAACGTCGCCGTCGGCCCAATATCACCTGCCCTCCGACAAAACCCAATGATTCGCCTTCGTTCGTTCATGTATTCCGCCCCCTCCAATTTTCCAATCTTTTCGTGGCACTCCACCCCCTCCTGCGATTCCACACCTCTAGCCCCATTTGCGATCGCAATCCCTAATCGAACGTCTCCTCCATCCTAGTTATTCTCTTCCATCCAATCGACCGGAGGTCGAGATTTCCGTCTCTGATCTGGGCGGTTTTGCGATCTGCCGGAAGCGGAATTCCAGATATTGACTGCCCGTGGGGTCAGATCCGAGCATTTTAGGGTTCGGGGAAACTATTGGGATCTTCAAATTGCTCCCAGCGAAGATGTTCTGGCGCATGACTGGGCTGTCCACGGCCTCACCGGTAAGTGAAGACGGTTGTCGCTCTCCCAGCCACGGCCTTGTTTCTGCGGTGACTTCAAAATTTTGTTAGTTTAGTCCCTTTTTTATATGTTGCGAGGTTTTCTTCTGCCCTTGTCGTGGGAGACGGTCAAGTGTATGGTTTGGTGGATTTTTTTCCGTACATAGTTTCGAGGAAAAATTAATTAGAGATCCGATTTCTTCAAATGGTCATTTGTAATGATTTCCGAGTTGAGGTGATGGGATTAAATGATGGTTAGTAGTCGATGCTGCAGGGGATTTTAAAACCTAGCTGATAGTTCTATTCGAAAAGAGCCCTAAACGGTGGCATTTGTTTCTAAAAAGGTGATGGGCGGGAAATAATGACATGCCACCCAACATCGGCTCTTTTGTGATTTTGAAACCAGGGTCGAATGTCCCGATGGTACTCTTGGAAAAGAGCCACGGTAATGCCCATTTACCACACAAGATAGGTGGACGGGAAAAAAAAGGCTGGTTACCTCCCATCAGCAAGGATTATCGTTTTTTACAATTTTATTGAAGTGGATCACCAAATGATGTCTAAGGTAGACAGCTCTTACAGTGAATAGCCAATGCCATCGATAATGTCTGTAACATTCTTTGATTTTGTCTAGATATCGTTTAAACTTTTAAAATTTTAGAAATTTCATCTACAATTATATCATATCACACATTCTTTGTCAAAAAAATGGTATCATATTATATTTCAGATGAAAGTATGTCATGAACAATTCATATCATAACATGTTGTGCATACTGAAAAATGTAAGTAAACAATTTTAATAAAAATATAGATACCAATAAAATGTTTGTAACATGTATTCAAGGGGCATTAATTGGATTTTTAATGGGTAAAAGAGTGACCAGTGATTACTGAATAGAAAATTGTTACATCAATGCTTGAAATTGATTGATACTCATTTAAACCACATTGCATGCAACAATTTTTGCATGGCTATTATGGTTGGATGATACAATCAAAATGAATAAGAAATACAATCATAACTTGAAACATCACATAAGTACGCTAATCGAGAAGTGGACATATCCGTACTTGACAATTCAATAGGCACTGATATAGGTGGGTGGAGTGCTATACTTGCTTATGTTAAATGCCATTCGCCCCCTTGCATCGACCAACTTAAACTTGTTCTTCCCCGTCTAGCTAGGAACCAACCCATACCAGATTTCTCATACATGAGACACAAATATCAAACTTTTGGTTTGTGACATCTAGAACATTTGGGATAGGGTGAGATTGAGGGAGAAATGCAGAATGGATAATTGAGGAAAAGCTCTACGTTGAGGAATGTCATGTGACTGATCTCTCTTTTTGTTGTGCATGATCTGTTTTATACTTGTTATGTCCTCCTGCATTGCAGGTGTTGATTTTTCATGTAAAAATTTGGAATGTTTAATAAAGAAACTATTATTGATTGTTGAAGATAAAAATATGGGTCATCTTTTTAAAGTCTTTACCAATGCTGTTAATAACAGATAACAAAACTCATGCAAATTGAAAACTTAAAGGCTTATTAAAAAGGGAGCTTCAATAGGAGTTTTTTCAGAAAAATGTCATAAATTAAAAATAAATAAATGTTAATGTAATAGTATGTATACGTTCACCGTTATTATCAAATTTATTGCATAAAAAAATTTCACTTTAATTACACGTAGTGTAATTCAAAATTATATTTTGAATACACATATTTATTAGTTAAGAACAAGTCATCAAACAAAACCATTTGCATAAGAAGTTCAATTAATTTTTTAAACAACAAAGTGTCACGACAGTCAAAATCATGTTAATGACAAGCTTAAAAAATAAAATTCCTCTCAAAAAAAATAAAAGTAAAATCCAAAAAACTAAACCATTTAAATGGCCAAGAATGGTAAAAACAATCACTTTTCATAAAATGGGTAAGTGGATATTTGAATGAAAAATTTTAACTTTTTATAATATGTACTTGTGTAGAAATACTTGTTTCTTCTACATGTTATTTGCAAAAATTGTGTAAAAAGTATGTAGTAATTTATTTATGTTCTTTCTTTATCAGAATAATCAACAAAAATCCGTTTATGGTTTATTTGTAACCAAATACAATGTGCCGTTAAGGAGGTAAAGATAACCACATTTGGCATGTTAGATTTTATTTTTCTGTGAAATTTATGGTATCTTTATATAAAGTTTGGATGATACTATAACAGCCTGTGATAATCTTATTATATGGGGTAAGCCACATGAATCCTTTTCTTACAAATATTTTTATCTATGGTTAAATATATAATTAAATTATATAAATTTAAGTCTTTTCTCACAATTCCTTAGTAGGTTTAGGCCTTTCTCTATCTCTTCTAGTTTTTATAATGATTAATTTTTCTTTTTTAACTAGTGCATTTTTTTGGTCATCTAAGTATATAACCAAATCACATAAGTCATTTTTCTCTTATCTTCCATTAATGCAACTTTTCTTAATAAATTCGTTTTCACTTATTCCTTGCAGTATTGTCACTCATTCATGTATTTCCATCGCTAACCTTTTTGCAACTTTCACATAAGCACAAATTACAAGGTAATTCATGTAAATGAAGAGAGATGTGAAGAGGAGTAAAAGCAGCCGGAGAGAAAATAGTGGTTATAAGTGTAGTGGAACACTTGTGATGATTTTTCTTCATTTTTTTTTTGAAATTTTCATAAAGATAATGACAAGGAAATCTATTTTATATTATAATAATTTTTATATTTTATTAAAATTTTGATTCTATGATAAAGTGTTTTCTACTTAACCTAATTTTTTATGTTTGACATTAGGTGGAGACTATTTTGGACAAGGAAGACTATACTTTGGAAGAGCTACTTGATGAGGATGAGATAATACAAGAATGCAAATCTTTAAATTCCCGTCTTATTAATTTGTAAGTAAATAGCATCCTTTCTTGCAGTCTACTTCTAAATGGTCTTTGTCCTTTGATAATGATGATGCCATAATTGCCGTTGATTGGTGCTCAACTTGGTCTTCTTAGTTTGTGATTTTTTGTTTGATTGTTTAGTGGAAATAGTTTCATTTCTTAAACAATTTAATTTTCTTCTTTAGCTGGTTTTCATTCGAGACATTTTTCATGTTTTGTGTTTGATTCCATCTTCATTTGTGCATCACACACACATTTATGTGCTTGTATGTATATATATGTATATGTATTAATGAATGTACATATTTATGTATTAGATGTTTGTGTATACATGCATGTGTGCATCTCCTTTGTTTTATCAAAATGTGCTCATTCATTCTTAATCATCTGTTGTTTTAAAGGGAACAACTAAAGTTTAGTCAAAGTGGTTTTATAGTTTTTTCCCTATCTAAAGGCATCAATGCTTAGTAATTCCTAGAGGTTGCTAAGACGGTAATAAAAATTCAATTTTTACTTATCTTTTAGTCATTTTTAATATTTTATAAATATGCTAATCTATTAATTACTGGATATATAACTCCTAAAATTAATAATACTAATAAAAAATTTATTGTAAATGAACTTGTGATCATATTTTTTAAGGCGTGCACCTATATGCTAGGTTGTGAATTGGGCATATCTTAGCAGCTCATCTTGCCTTTTCTTGATTGTGCAGATCTTTTCTCAGATTATTTAATTAAATGTATGCTTTTCAAGGTTTTGAATGCCCTTTTTTGCAAAAAATCTTAAATATATGATTATACATATTAAAGAAATAGATATATTAGTATTATTAAAACTCATATCATGTTGTTATCTCAACAATAACAAAATGATAAATAATAGTAACAAAGTCAATAACAACAATATTAAGAAAAACAATATGGATGTATGAATGTGTGGAAAACTAAATAATGCTCATCAATGGATGCCACCTGATGACAAAAGATAATCAACTATGTGCTTGACCTTAAATGGAGCCTTGACATCGTGATAGGATACCATAATGACTATGATTGCAGCCATTTGTTGTTGGTGCCATGGTAAGGTTTCCTGGCTGCATAGGAACTCAGTTGTATTTGATTGATGCAGTGCTTCTATCGAGGATATTATCTTTGATGTGAAGGGTCTTCTTACTTTTTTGGGTATCTTCTTTCAGTTTTTAATCTTAGTCTTTGCTCTTTCTAAGTTGTTTTCGTTTAGATGACTCCTCTTATAGTTTGGATGTTTCTTATTTTAGTAAATGAGATTCACCCTTTTCTTCTGGAAGAAAAGGATTCCTTCTTTCATTCCCACCATGTTTTTTGTTCTTAACCATTGTCATAAAATTCTTTATACGGTTACTCATACATTATGGACTCACGTTCTAATAAGCTTAACTTTGTTTCCAATCTTTGTTTTTTTTCTCCATCTTATATTTTGGCAACTTCATCTCTTATCATCACCCTGAAAAGGTATAAGGGCTTATGAAGAAATTGTGATGAGGGAAGCTTGTCCAAACAGTGTCAAATCGCCACTACTGTCATATGGATGACATTAGATACAACAACAAATGTGATGTCAATGATAGAAGATATTAACTTCAAATGCTCTATTTACAAGATCAAATAAGGTCCCTCTTGGGAGCTTGATGGTGACAAAGATGGAGGATGTTTGACTCGGGGATAATTGGATGAACATGTGTTGATTGCTCTAATAGAGTGATGTTGCCATTGTGGAGTGGTGCATCAAGAAGCAAGCTATTGAGTGGATAGTTATTTTTGAGTCATTGACCCCATAGTGGTATTATCAATGCATCCCACCACTCACAAAGATGCGTAGGAACTACATATGTGTTTGTTAGATGTTTAAATTTAAAATGGATGAGAGAGGATCTATAGTTGTAGAGTTGGAGTTGTGCCCTGAGGAAATTGAGGTGAGTTGGAGAAAACTGGAGCTCGTGATTGAGGTCAGTTTGATTGGTGATATAAGCTAGGATTTTTTGTAAGTTGAGAACTTTGTAATGATCCCGATTTTGGATCCTATGATGGAGGACAATGTATCTGAAACTAGAGTTCTCTTTTTTTCTATTGCAGTTGGTTGTGAATTTTGACCTTTCTTTGTAACTCAGTATGTTGACACCTTGAAAGCTTAGTTGCATGCTTCAGTTTGTAACTCACTCTTAGTGTAGGATGGGTGCTTGATTCTTTCATTCTAGGGCTCATTTTGCGTTAGTGGTGGCCTTATCAATGTTGAAAGTCTTGCAAATTTGATTGAGAGGTATGAAGTATTGAGTGAGGCCTGTGGTGGTGGGCTTGTGATAGGTGAATGTGTCTATGGTGAATGAGGAAGGTTAATAGGAAGGGAAAAGCTTGGCAAGAAACTCAACAAAAATAACGGGTATCAATGCAAAGAACCATCATCTCTTGTATCATTGTTTAGCAATCAAAACCTCGCATACCCATAAGAGTTTGCTCAGTGAAACACAAGGAGAGGGAGGTGTTGTTGCTAGATGGAGACAATGAGGTAGAGTCATGATTATGTGGTTGTGTCTGGATCCTGAACAGCTAGGAAAGTTGCCACATGTTGTTGATAGCATGCTGATACTGGAGAGGTTATAGGACTTGGCAGGATGGGAGGGTGTCAATTTTCAAAAACATGGCATTAGTGGAGATGCACAACACACCGATGCAGCATGTGGTGGGACATGCAGCAGCTGATGCATGCAAGGTGAGGACTATGGAAGGACCTGATAGTAGGCAGCTTAGCAAAGCTGCATTTCATGGGACAAGACGTCAGAGGTATAACAGTGGTTGGCAAATCATGCAGTGGCCAGTTTGAATGATGCAATGCGCTAAGAAGGGAGGAGACTGGATAGCTTGGTTATTTTGGTGGGGATGAGGCAGCTAGGAGTGAGGTGGTTGAGGATTTGGGGGATGAGTGAGATTTGTGGGTGTGGAAACTTATGCACGTATATTTAGAGTTTAAAGACATTTGGATTTAGAAAACAGAATTTGCCAATGATTTTCTAGTAGTTGACAAGTATTCCATGAAGATGATCCAATGGCTAGGATCTGATGCCTCATTATATCACTGTTAGGACTCAAATGCATTAGAAGGTCCCTTACCAACATATACATGCTGGAAAATCTAGTCTCTTGTCTAGCGTGCATTCTGAGTTAACTTTACTACCTTTTTAGTTCACATTTTTTATCTATAATGAACTCTGCATCTCCATGAACGTTACTTATTCTTTTCATCCTTTGGTTGGAAATTTAGTGTACTCGTTTAATAATCAAGTTTGCAAGACATGTGTTCTTTTCCACCTTGCTGAAAGCTTAAAACACTTTTTATAAATGTTTTTAAAATATTATAGGCTTCTACCAGACCTAACCAAAAAAATCACGTGTTGCATATTTTGATATTTGTTTTTCAGTGCTACCTAAGCCAAGAAGAATATGGTGTATGAATGAAAATACTTTAAAAAATAAATGATCAGTAAATTCAATCAATCAAAATATAACGTGGATGGCACTAATCAAAGATAAAACGAGAAAGATTCATTTTAGCTTGACCATGTTCAACGTGAAGATCAATAATAGCTGCAATTATTTAGATGGGAGAAGCAATAAATTTAGATGAAAATAAAATATGTAGTAGAATAAAATAAGTAGAAAAGAAAAAAATTGACCTGCATGGTGGGATCGAGGTATTGATTTTTGTATCATGTGTTTTAATACCCCAACTTTGATTTATTTGTATCAATCTAGATTCAGTCATTTAAGCACAAAATTTGGAATTGTTGTAAGGGGAACCAATTATAAGGTGTTTAAATCTATTTCAATGCTCCAAAAAACAGATGTTCTATGATTTAACAAAAAAAGTTAAACTGCATTAAAGGGCCATTGTTGGCAATTTCAGAAAAATGGATAGTGTTTAATTCGTTTAATGACTGTTTTTTCCTTTTTTTAGCACACTGATCTCTTTTTTTATTGTTTTCATGTGTGCATAAGCATAAGCAGCATAACATATTATATGTACTTATTATTCTGAAAGCATGCATGGTGCTAGATTATTTGTTATTTTTTTGGACAAAATAAACGGAACCAGAGATCATGAGTCTTGCAAATAGTTTGTATATTTTGATTTATGTTTACATATATGACCATGACGATTTTTTCACATTCTCCTTTGAAACAATGTTCAGTCTTCGAGAAACAACACAGGTGGAACAGCTACTGAAGTACATTGTTGAAGAAGCTCCTGATGATGCTGAAAAGAAACGGACGTTCAAGTATGATATCTCATGGTTCTACTTGTTATTTGGTTTTTTCATGTTTCTAATAGTGGTATAACTAAGAATTTTCTTCTCATGTTATGTAGGTTCCCATATATGGCATGTGAGATTTTCACATGTGAAGTTGATGTTATACTTAGGACCTTGGTTGAAAATGAAGAGGTGAATGTTAATTGTGTATTTGCACGTAGCCAAATTATTTAATTGGCAAAAGCACGCACCATCATTTTCTTACTGTTCTCACTCTTCACTGGAATTGAACTCTGATATCCTTCTTTCCTACATTGCATTTTCACTTTTTTTTTCCAATTTTTTCTTGTAGTTGATGAGTTTGTTGTTCTCCTTCATCAAACCTGATCGTTCCCATACAACACTATTGGCAGGATACTTTAGCAAGGTGATGCCACATTTTTCTAACTTGCCTTCGTACTTGTATTCTTACCATATTTTGATACAATTTCAAGTTGTGTATGAAATTGTAAATGAATTTCAACAATGTCCTTAAAAGTTTTTTGTTCCAGGTTGTGACATGCCTGATATTAAGGAAAGCTGTTCCTTTCATGAATTTCATTCAAGTAAGTCTGTTATAAAAGGATCTTTTTTGAAGGCAAGCTAACTCTGTCAAAACAGTGATCCATGTTGACTTGCGCAATTATGTTTTCCCCTGCTTGTAAAGGTATAGAGGCATAGGTTTATCCTAGATTTCTAGTTATTTGCTCTTTAGCTGACATTGTACTAGCGTTGAAGTGATAAGTTGTTCTGGAAACGTGAATAGTTTCACTATCCTTCTTTTTGTGGCCTCATACATTTACATGTGTAAGAATGGTAAGTCCAGCTGTGATTCAAAAGAATCTCAACAATGTGGGTAATGGGAAGGTGTGTATTTTAATGTATGTAGACTTATGCCGTGTTTCTGTTGGTTATCTATAATTATGTGATCTTCACTATCAAACCAAATCCTTTTTCATTCCAGATTCTTTTGACCGACTTTCCTTTTAGTTTGAATTGTTAACAAGTTTTGCTTTCAGACTTGCAATCATATCTGCAAAACAATTATTCAATTTATACAGTTGTTGCATTGGTGTTGTTTGTAGTTATAGTCTTATAGTGCTACCCTTGTTTTTATCTTGCAGGGACACCAGGAAATCATCCATCAACTGGTTGATTTAGTTGGTATAACATCTATCATGGAAGTAAGTGGCAAATAGGATGGATATTATAAGTGTTTTGTTATTTGAAACTAAGTAATTTAAACTGTCTTTCTTTTGGTTGTTTTTAATGCAACACTCGTCTTATGTCATATTCTTATTGGGTTATTTCTTGTATTTTATTATTGTATAAGGAAAGGAGAATTAATTAATGTAGGTGAAACTAAAAGAGGCAATGGAAGACCATAAATTACTTGTTTAGAAATAGTGAAAAAAGTTCAAATTATATAATTTAATAGAGCTGATAGAAAAGATTGTAGTATCGTGAGTAGTGTACAAGTACATCAATACATACACAAATAAATGGGTAAATTGATATATAAATCCTAAACAAATCCTTTGCTCCAACACTCTCCTTCAAGCTGGTGAGTACAAGTTGAATAAACCCAACTTGCTATGGAACTGTTTAAACACACTATGACCCTTGGTGAAAATATCATTGAGTTGGTTTGAAGACCGTGTGTAAGGTGTGCTAATGACACCTCTCTTAACTAGTTTACGAATGTAGTGACAAGCAATTTCAATATGCTTTGTTTGTGAAAAATGCCATTACTAGCAATATAAATAACAACTTGACTATCATTATGCATAATCATTGGTACTGCCATCAGGACTCCAACTTTTGTTAGAAAGGATTTCAGTCAAATCAACTCACTAATTGTTTTAGACATAACCTTGTATTTTGCTTTTGCATTAGACATAGAGACAATATTTTGTTTTTTGCTTCTCTATGTAACTAGATTCTCCCTAACATGGGTGTAATACCTAGAAGTAGATCTTCTGTCATTCCTGTCACTAACATAACTATAATTTTGATAGGTTATAACATTAAGATGACCATTATTGGGGAAAATAATTCCTTTTTTAGGATTATTTTTAATGTAAGCAACAACTCTTAGAACTCCATTCCAATGGAGTAGTCTTGATTCCTTCATAAATTGACTTAGGAGGCCCACAACAAAGGAGATATCTAGTCTAGTAACAGTAACAATCAGTGTCTTATGCTGTCTTACATCATCATATAGCTAGAAGTATCCCAAAAAGTTAGGTTTGCCTCTATTGGAGTTTGTTTTGACTTTTATACTAAGAGATGTGTTTCTTTCAACAAATCAAGAATATACTTCCTTTGAAAAAGAGTCATCTTTCCTTTGAGTCTATAATGACAAAATCGTGTCAGCGATGAGTTTCTATCCTCAAATTTGTAAGGATAGATTGGGTTAGATGTCGACGAGGAAGAGGGTGACATTGAGCTCTTCCTAGTATTGCTTTCAAATGGAGATATCAGAGACATAGGGTTGGTACACATCAAGGTCGTCTAGAAGAGATTAGAGTTGGTTGTAGGAGATGTTTTGGTTGTTGTAATAGGTCAAGCACAAAACTTTCTACACCCATTTGGTCGAACACAAACGAGAGATGCTTCAAGTGATATTATCCTCAATGTTCTTAAGGATCCAGGAGATTACAACATGTTTGGCAGCTTGCCATGTCACAAAGCTTATGACCTTTGCATATGGAGGGTCATTGACCAGGTGAGTTTTCTACAATTGAGATGACGAAGGTCTCAAAGGTGTTGGCATATTAGGTAGTTCGTGTTGTTCAACTTTACTCTGATGATGTTAAGATGCCCCACCTAGTTTTTTTACAAAGATGATTGTGGCTCCATGTGTCGACAATGGCAAGAGGAGGACCAACGTGAATGAGGTGGATGACTACTCATTGAGTGTCTTCTGAAAACTTGCTCGTTAGCTTTGTGTGATGAGATTAGAGTTGTGTTAGGGTAGAGAGCCCTTAGATGCACGAGAGAGAGAGAGAGAGAGAGAGAGAGAGAGAGAGAGAGAGGTCACTGATGGTGGTGGGTGGTGTAAGGTAAAACTCCAACCTTCCTTTGATACCAAGTTGAAAGAAAAGATTGTAGTACTGCAAGTAGTGTAGAAGTATATCAATATATACACAAATAAATAGGTAAATGGATATATAGATCCTAAATGGATCCTTTACTCCAACAAATAGATTTATTGATGTATAGAATCAAATGGAAGAAAAATATTCATGTGCCTCATGTAATAGGATTAAAGTAATGATTATTGTTGTTACTGTAACTTTTAGCCATAATTGATTAGTCTCACCAAAGATTGACATGGCACCAATGGGCATTCTGTTACTCTCTGTATCTTAGCAAATTTAATCTGTATTTATCAATTGCCTAGTTAATTAAATCTATTATAATCAAATACAAAGCTATGCGTAATGAAAACATTTATTTGTTGAAATTCTATATGATGCAATAAACCATCTAGAATTTCATATATATAGCTTTAATTGGTGCAAGGAATGGTGAGGGTCTGAGGGACAAGGCATTTCTTGCCTCTTATGGCTATGTTGAGACAACTGGGGACATAATCTAAATATGGTCAGGTGATGCATATTGTGTCTTGTGTTGGATGTGTCACTATAACAACTTCATGTTGAATTTCATGCCCATGGAAGCATTATTATATTACTTTATTTGTCAATTATATGTTTGTTGATTCCTTTATTCATATCTATCTATCAATGATATAGGTGTTAATAAGGTTGATTGGTGCTGATGATCACATGTACTCCAACTATATGGATGCAACGCCATGGTTGGAGGATATAAATGTCCTTGATATGATTGTGGATAAGCTCAGTTCTTCTGTAAGTTCCATGTGTTTTTTCATACTATTGTTCCTTCAATTTGTTTTGAGCAGTGCTATTATTCCTTTAATTTTGTTATCCCTATTTTCCTTCTCAAGATTGTACTATTTGTCTGTCCAACAATCAATACTTAATTTATTAAAGTAAAATATAACCGACTTAGAGGAGCATTTCACATAATTTATGATCTGACATTTTCTTTGACCGAATATTACCTCAATTTTTGCTAATTTTCTGTTCATTGATAAACCAGGATTAGACTTAGAGCAAATAAGAGGGAATGAAAAATTTAATATAATTTCCATACATCAAATCATAGTCTCATTAAAATCGATATTAATAAATTTGAAGGGGGAAGGGAAAATTGGGATTAACTTTCATCCCATTTTCCCATAAAAATGGGTGTAAGATTTGGCTGGATGTTATATCGTTCTCAAATCTCAATATGATTGGAAGGATTTTTTATTGGGTTGTTGATGACCTTTTCCTCTAAATAACTCTGATTTGCTTGCACTTCATTATCAACTGGGGGTATCTATAAATAATTATTTGGACGGATCTAAAGTGTAATTCTGCGCTATTCTGCTGTTCTATACTTTGGGTGTAACATGCAGAAATCAATTTATTGGCTTTATTTTATCATAATTTATGCAGGAATCTCCTGAGGTACATGCTAATGCTGCAGAAATATTATGTGCCATAACTCGATATGCTCCTCCTGGTCTTGCTGCTAAGATATCAAGCCCCAGGTTGTCCTCTTATTGATGTTATACATGCTAAGTGCTGTTATTTTTACTTATGATACCCAAAATATTTCTTTATGTTTAGATCATAATTTATTCTTAAATGAATACTTTTATTGATTTTTCAGCTTCGTTGGGAGACTATTTCAACATGCCCTGGAAGAGTCAAGACCAAAGTCTGTGTTAATTCATTCATTGACTGTTTGCATATCTTTGTTAGATCCCAAAAGGTTTGTTCCTGCTCCATATTATTCTTATCGGAGCCAGCTGTCTCATGGATCATCTGTTACTCCAAATCCAGATACTGTTGTGGGCATGCTGGAGAACCTTGGTAGGTGTTTTGTTCTACCCTTTGCATTTGTTCAAATGATGTTTATCACCATATCACGTTTACTTAATTTGGTTATTGGTCCTGTAAGTTATGAAGAAAGGTACTATAAACGATTTTACTGGTATTTTTTTGTTCATTTTAGTGGTTGATTTTCAAACAGAAGAGATTTGCTGGGTTATGACCTCTGATAAGTTGATTATAGATGAAGGAAAAAGGTGTGTTAGATATCAATCTATAAACATGTAATCGCCATTCGATAAGTACATTTTGGGATTTTCAACATTTTTTTAAAATAATATTACAAGAGTCGGGTGATTGACATTCCAAATAAGTCTCATCCAGCGTACAAGGCCTAATTGAGGCAAGGATGATATATTTTAACATACTTTTACAAGTAAATTCCATTTCTTCTCAAATAATAAAGGAAACAGATATTATTATAGTCAGATGAGGCATATTGTATGAACTATGAAACATGGATTCTCCTAAACACTTGTTGCACTCACATCGTACCTGCATCAGACGTGGATTTGGCTCAGATATGTGTCAGATACGCTACATGGCATGTTCAGGTTACTTTGGTAAAAACAATTACAATTCATCTTGGATTTGGCCAGGATACTTCTAGGATTCCTTTAATTAATTTTATTAAAAACTTACAACTGGTTAGGATAATGCATCTCATGTCTTTTTGTCATTTGAGTGCATTATTTTTAAATTTTTAAATATTTTATTTAAATATGTTATTTATTTAATGTCCTACCTTATTCTGTTGTATCCTATTTTTTATAGAAATTTGCTGAATCTTCGTATCTGTATCATATTGCCTGTATTCTTGAATCATATCAATGCCTTGTAGTCTATGAATGATAAGCACATTCATTAAATACTAGAATCAATTTTATTGTGTGTTTCTGGAAGCTAGTGTTGACTGCTTTCTACTGGAAGTTTGTTAATCACTGTTAAAGAATTTTACAATGTCACTCTACAGGTGATTTGCTAAAGCTTTTGGATAATACGCCTCCAGATAATATATTGCCAACTACATATGGAAGCTTACAGCCTCCTCTAGGAAAACATCGACTAAAGGTATGATACTTTTGTTTCTTTCCTATTACACATTATCTTTTGAATAAATCTCTTGAAATTGTTGACTATTCTTTCTTTGGTATTTTTTTTTTTTGCTGGAATCTTTAATTCATGCTGTTGTCTTCAAGCAAGCATATCATGATAATTGATGAAGTTTACTGATAAGGGTTTTAGCTAATTAGTCTAAAATATTGAACATGAAATAGTTAGCATTTTTGCTTTTCAAAAAATCCATTCTATTGTTGTTTCAGTTATATTTATTCTTTTCAGACCCCTGGTAGAAAGTTGATTATAACTATAATATGCACGTAATTTTTGTTTGAAATTGAACATTCAGATTGTGGAGTTCATCTCAGTTCTTTTGACAATTGGTAATGAGACTGCTGAAAAGGAACTGATCCGCTTAGGAGCCATACAATGTATCTTGGATTTGTTTTTTGAGTAAGTTTTCTTTTCCCAAAAAGCATAAGGGTGTGCCTTAAATAAGATTTACCAAACACACGAATTGAGTAAGCTTTTTTAGATAATAGTGTAAGTCACAGTGAATTTCAGAAGATAAGATTCATATTGAATGCAGGTATCCATTCAATAACTTCTTACATCATCATGTGGAAAATATCTTAATATCATGCTTGGAGAACAGACCGTCTTTGCTCATCGAACATCTTCTGTTTGAATGCAACCTCACTGGTAGAATACTTGGAGCAGAAAAGAATTTTGCATTGTCATCTGGAATTGACAAGGTGCTCATTCTTGTTTCTGTTCCTGATGTGTACACATGGTCTTTTCCATTTCTTTTTTATTTTTCTTCTAATTTTTCTAATCAATTCTTGATTAAGAAATTTGAAATATTATTCACGTTGCCATTTCTGCAGCCTACCATGCCTGCAGAAGGAAAAGCAACAATTAGAATTGGCAACATTGGACACATGACACGTGTAGCTAATAAGCTCGTTCAACTTAGTGGCAGTAGCAGCATAATACAAAAGCATTTGCAGGTTAGTTGTCCTCTTGTTTTTCTTTTTAGAAGTGTTCATAATATTTTTGGCTGAGTTTTGTGGCTTGTGATTCTTTTGGTTAGGAGAAATGGTCCTAGATCCTATACATCTGATTAACAAATTCCAGGAACACCAATGCTAAATTGCGACTTTTATGAATAATGATAATTTTACAGCTGGTTCATGGTAGACCTCTTTGGATGAGATCAAACAATTGACGCATATAGACATGGTGCAGGCAACTGTCAAATATATCATAATTTAGGTTAAATTATCTTCAGTGTCCTTATGCTATTTTTCAGTTTCTTTAGTATCTGAGTACACTAATGAACCAATCTTTTTGGTTGTGGTATTTGGTTTATTTGGATGTGACATTTTCCAATAATTTGGCTTCTGTATTTTTTGTTGTGAGTTTCAGAAAATTGCATGCCATTGGCTAATCCCTTTCTGTTTGTCCCAATATTTCTGGGGGATTTCATTTGAAGTGAATACTTGTGGTTCATTGTCACAGGAGAATAGTGAATGGTTAGACTGGCAAACAAATGAGCTGCTGAAACGTAATGCAATGGAAAATGTGTACCAGTGGGGCTGTGGGTACGTTGCCAGCAATTTATGGCATTTAATCTTGGAACTATCATTGAAGTAGATATTTTTTATGAATAGGACTCAATTGTGGGAAAAAAGTATCATAAATTTGAAATCAACAGCTCCTTCAATTCATCTAATGACTCGTCCAATGCTTACAATGATTTGATGCACTATATGTAGTAGATACTAGAGGATAGACAGGTACTGTTTGTCTTTCTCGAAAAGGCTATTGATGCTGTCCCTTTGTAACTCATCATTCATGCTGTCATTGGTAAAGAGATTAACGTTTATATTGAACATCGGCTATTTTACCATTGTTGCCCCTTATAAATGTTCAGTTAATGGCATGCAATCGACCTATATGGATGAGAGAGAGATAGAGAGAAGTCCACCCTTTTTTTTCGAAAGTTTATTAGGTCAATCTCATTAATCCTCACTTCTATTTTCTGCCCATCAGGTAAACATGACCCAATGTTTAGAGTCTAGTGTCATTGGATATTTCTTCTGAAAATAGGGTAGCTTGATTTTGGCTTTACTATTTTTCTGAGTTCTGAAAGATCAAATCATTACAAAAATTTTATAAATCAAGCAAGACTTATGTACTCTAGTGTCATTCCTACCAACCCGTTATTAATGGATTAAGTTGGTTTTGTTGATTGTCATTTTCAGGCGTCCATCTACGTTACAGGACCGAAGCAGAGATAGTGATGATGAAGACATTAGAGAGAGCAACTATGAAGCTTCTGCTTCGGTTAGTAAATTGAGCTTCTAATTTTAATTTTATTCTAGTGAAATGTAAATCTAATGTCTTGAAATCTTTCAATGCTTCATTCTATCATTATATACTGAGATAATGCCAAATATTCCAAAGATTAACTTCTGTCGAATTGAAAGTGAAGCTTTAGAGCATCTCATGCTACAAATTTGTACTCTGAACTTCATTTGTATTCAACATAAAAACCATTTATTCACATTCGATGTCAATATTTTTTTGCAATCAATTTAAGATCCTATTTTGAGGATGAGCCTAGGTGCAATGGTAAGATTGACGTGGAGGTCACAGGTTTAGATCCTGGGAAATAGCCTCTCCATTTATAGGGCTAATTTCCTGTACAATTAGACCCTCCCCAAATCCCAAGTTGGTGGGAATCTCATGCATTGGATTTTCCCTTGTATTTATGATCATTTTTTGTTCTCCATGCAAATCCATCCAAGAGAAGGCTTGAACCCTGTTATTTACTGATGCAATCTTCTTGCTCCAGTTGCAATAGTGTCTGTTTTTTGGCAACTAAGTTTGTTTCCATGGTGTCCCTGTTATTTTTGTTCTATTTTGTTGTTGTACTGTTCTTTCATCACATCCTTGTTGCTTCTTAAGTTCTTGCCTCACCTCTCCCTGCTTCTGCTTTGTTCTTCATATTTTGGTTGCTTTATTGCTTGTTGATGGCATTTTGTCAATGATTGTCAATTGAATGAGAGACTCAAATTTGCTCGAAAGATATATGTTTGTATGGTGTATTATTATCTTATTTGTCCAAGGTTCTCTTCTAAATATTGATGTGGAATTACCGACTCTGGTATTAAAAAAGGCATCCATCAATGTGGGGTTTGGACAGGATTCAATTATAGATAGCCTTAGCCTCATAAATGGAGATGTTTTTTCCTAGCCTCATAATTAGTAGTCTAAGTTGCCATTAAAAAGGGGGCAAACATAGTATACAAGGCTCCCACCAATACATGGCTTAGGAGATGATCCAATTATATGTAGTCTGATTGCCATAAATAGAGATGCTCTTTCCTATGATTTGAACCTGTAGTAATGTATGATTATGTCAAGGTACACACACTTACCGTTACTATTAAACTCTCAATTCGGAGACGGTTTTGGGCCTGGACTCCTTGGCTCCAGCTGTCACGCGTGGGCATGGTCCACTTGATTAGTTCATGAAGAAATCAACCTGATTCTGTTTTGTTATGACTGGTTTTATTAGTTTATTAGTAATGTGTCAGTGTCCCCTATTCAAACTCTGTTTCAGCAATGATAGAACACAATGTCGTCATTTGTCTTGATAGGTACATGGCTTAATATTTGATAAATCCCGTTAATGTAACTCACTTTTATCTTTTCTGAGAGACAAGACAATTCATTTGCCACTTATTGCCCTTTCTAATGTCTTTGTATGAACTTTTTGCAGGATGACTATGTTGATAGTGGCCTTGCATCATTACGTCTGGGTGATGATACGGACAGGTGAGACAATAATTGATACAGTCCGTAGGATAGGTTTTTGCACTTCAAAATTAAAGAAAACTAACGAAAAGGAAAATATTTTCCTTTAGATAGAAAAGTAGGTTGAAAAACATGATTTTTGTATCTCTTTTCATATAAAAGTAAATTCCTTCGATTTCCAACATTATCTTTAAGTGGCTGTTTATTTTACCCATATATTGAATTAGAATTTAATAGGAAAATATTTTTCTTTCATTTTCATGCATGCACAAGTAAAGTCCCATGATTTATTTTCCTTTGGTTTTGTTCTACTACATATTTTCCTTTGATTTCTTTGGCACAAACAAACCTCATAGGTACTTGCAGTGCAATTATTTGTAGCATTGCTTTTATATCATGAACTTTTAATTGGATAAATAGTTAAGTTTTTACGATCATTAGGCACTTCAATGGGGTGTGTGGTCTTGCAGGTCCCTTATTACAAACTCCAACTGGTTTGCTTTTGATACTGATCGATTTGTTAGTGAACAAACAACTAGCTCATTTTTCTCACCATCACCATTGACGGATGAAATAGATGAGGTGGTGGTTGGCGAAAATGATGACTTGCTTGATACAGCGACCTCTTGCCAATTTCCTGAATCTGGTGTTGATTCAGAAGAACCTGAAAGTGTAGTTCTAGTGAATGGCCCCATTAAGGAGCTTGAAGATGGTTCAAAGTATTTGAGCACGGTTAATGAATTTGAAAAACCACCTGAATGGGTAGAATGGAGAGAGTCATCAGAAAAAATGGAACTACCTGATTCGCAACGAACCCCAGTATTACCAAATGGTGCTGTGGAGGATGTAGATGTTCTGGTTGCCGAGAAAGCAGTAATAGATACTATGAAATCTTTGGAGCCTCCGGTAAGATCAAAGGATGAAATTGTCGTGGAAGGGGCTTTGCCTGAAAGAAAGGATGGTGAAGCCGATGGTTCATTGGAATCCACCATCCTACCAGTGGCTCATTCTTTGGAGCCAAAACCTAGTGATGGATGTATGTATGTTGAGTCTGGTATTGCAGATGCAAAGGCTGTAAGCAACTAGGAAAGGTGGAGGATATGTAGCTTGTGATGACATTTGAAGAAACAGTCGAAATAATACGCACTTGGCATATGATAGCTGCTTCGGGTTGCAAATATCAGAAGTTGATCCAAGATTAGATTGTGATCAGCTGCTAATAGAGGATGGTGACCTGCTGATCTCTAAGTGTATGCTTGCAGCTGGAGAGGCCACCTAGCATGTGGCTCATTTATTCTTTTGCCGTCCATGGTTCAAACTAATACAAAACTAGTGCCCTATCTGACCTATTGGTGATCGAATGAACTGGCACTTTTTTGGCGATGGTACAGAGCTTTATTGTTGGTATGTCTCAAGATCTTAGTTTGGTGCTTTCATCGGTTGTTTCTATGTTATAACTTTGTTGCTTCTTAAATGTATAACCACTTGGACTGCTGGGAAGACTACCTTGTTAACTCGGGGAGATGAAAACGATTTAGTTAATCTTTTTATTCTGGCGTTGTCATTATTGTAATTTCTTGAACGTGTTTGCCATTATTTATGCTAGTCTCCTTGAATGTTATTTATATCACCTCTGATGTTAGTAAATTGTTTAACCTTTCAGTCTCTATCTGAGGATGTATTGTTGTGCCATCTGCAGTTGAGCAAGAAGCTCTATTAAAATTGTAAATGTATGCTATTGATCTCTTGAATGATACCATTTAAAGGCTTCTTGATTTTCTGCAGTTCTGTCTTCAATTATTCATATTTCAATCTTTACGTTAAGCAGGGATGTATTACCTACCCCACAACGTTAAGTAAAGATTTTTTTCTTACAGTTGGATATTACCTACTCTTATTCAATGGTACACAGTACAGTTGGTCTTTTTTTTAACACAGAGGAAAGAATTCTACGAGTTTCTTAAATCATGAGCATGCTAGATTTCTTCCTCATCGGTCAACCTCTCTCCTTGGTTGAATTTTTTTTCCTCATCTATCACTTTACCGTGTCCAGATTTAGGATTTCTGAATACTTCGTGAATAACCTATTCGAGCCAAGAAATTAAAGAGTAAGTTTGTAATTTCGTATTTTAACAAGTTAGACATAAATGCGTCAACTCAACTATGTAATTTCTCATGTTATCAAGTTGGGTACAAGTACTGTAATTAAATGTGTCAACTCACCAATTTTGAATCACGCATACATGTTAAGATTGCTTTTTATGTGAGTTTTTTTAACTGCACGAGTAGTTAACTATCGTTGTTGTACTTATAAAAAATGCATCGAAAGATGAACCGTTTGACGAGACAGCACCATTAATTAAAGGTTATGAAAAAATATAAAAAAGTGTATTGAAAATTTTTAATATTATTATGATTACGAAAGTGATTTTTGGTTACCAAATGATGCTTAAGAATAAAGATTTTGAAAATGCTCCCATGCCTACTGTACTCGCAAACTTAAATGGCAAGGATAAGTGCATATCCTTTTCCTTTTTTATAATGGTGAAAACTGCGAGTGGTGTGGCCAACTAAAGCATTTTTGAACAAGTGTTGATGGTGTTTAATAGTAGTAGTTTGAAGGGATATATGTGTGTGTGTGTGTGTGTGTGTTAAAGTGAAATTGTGCGTGTGAGGGCAATGGGATGAGATCGAGGTGTGTTTGGTTCCGCGGTCAAGGACCGTGCAACAGCAACCCATAACCTTCAAGGCAGAATGATGATAGCATCCCTCTCGTGAGTCGTTAGGCTGGAAAAATGAGACGTTCGATTTTCATAAATGTATACTGATAATCGTTTGATAAGATACTGTAAAAAATTAAGTCACTACCAGGTACAGGAAAGAGTTGGAAACAAATGAAGGCTGTGACGCCTTTGATTGTTCAGGTCAATCTGCTAATGCTTTCTAGTGTCTCTTTTTCTTCTTAACCGGCGAATGCTTTCTTTCTATTGTCTTGATCACTACTTATATGTATGTATATATAAATAAACTGCATTTTTTTGTTAGCGAAGTATGATATATTATTGATAAGGTATTTCAGTATTTGGAATCGATGATAAATAATTCAATGGTATGGTTGAAATAAAGTTAAAAACAAAAGGATAAACGTGGAAAAAAAAGTACGCGTTAAAGGTTTGTATTGATGGCATGTCGCGTTAAGAAAAAGAAATATTTTTTACCCAAAAAAAATATTTTATGTTTTATAAAATACCGTAAAAGATACTGACTACATGGTAATTAAAGTTCAACTCCGATTTACTAAATGGAACCTTAATTTGAGTTAGGTGAAAAAAAACTCTTCTTTTATGTGCATTATTTAAAATTTTACATTTATTTTATTTAAATGTTATTAAAAATTCATGTTTATTATTAGGATATCATCACAGTTTAAAAGGGTGACGGTACGGATATCAAGCTAAAATGGTATCTTTATGATAGGTAAGTAAATATAATCTTTCGATGGCATTCAAGTAATTTTTAAATTTTCAAGTATATCATTTATTACACGGTAGTTCAGGGTTTTGGATTTCAATATACTATTTTGTAAAATATTATATAGAATATATAAAAACTCTAATTGTACTAAACACTTCCTAAAATTTGATAAGTTCGAATCAATAAGTACTCTACTTAAGAATCAGTTCTTTTTTCAAAAATAAATTGTTGATGTTGTCGTGTGGATTTGAATTTAAGATTTTGAAAAATGAAGAAATACCTTATTTATTTGTCAAATTTTAACTTTCATTACCATTGAAGTTGATAAATAATATTGATAAGTAATATTATATCGCACAATACATGTAAGTAATAATATAAGAACTAATGTATAAAAACTCTAAAAAAATCTAACTTTAACTCTAATTAATAACAATCTTAACAAACTTCAATTACAATACAAGAGCCAAAGGTGAAGCTGCAAAAAAAAGTAATTATCATATAACTCTCAATCGATTACGAACACAACCTTCTAGATGTGGAGGAAAAGGTCATTATTTATATCAAGGAAAATTTAAAAGTCTGAGACACAAATGTTACAAAATTCAAAAAATTTAATTAAAAATATTGAGTTTTGTAACTTTTTTTGAAAATATTACGTTATTTTCATATCTCAGATTCCGTTAACGATTGTTTTGAAAATATGCGACTTCTCTGACCAGTCAAGCTCTTGCATCTTTGACCTTCCTGATTAATTTGTTCAACCCTTTGAAACCAGTGACTCTCGTCAACACCTCCTTCGCAGATGAATTCAATACATGTGCGAAGAAAGAAAGGAACAAGAAAGGCAAATAGCAAATAGACAACCCAATGCCGAGTCGAACAATGCACTCCCCGCTGGTCGATCAGCAGCCATTTGAACCGCAGCAGAACCACTTCCTCTGCAGAACACACCACATGTGATCAGCGCTTGATCGATGATGAGGAAAGGGGGGACCAGCGGACACGACCCATCCAAGTAAAGTGGTAGGAACTGGTCGGTTGGTGTGTCAATTTCTTACCATTCTCTTGGGTGGTTCTGGCTTCAACCCTCCCCTGTTCGTCCTGTGTGGTTCGGGTGCTGCGTTGCCACCCCCGCTCGTCTCCTTCTTCTTCTTCTCGTTCCTGGCTTTGTTGAAGATGACCGTGAATCCTTCGGCCGAGGTCGGATTGTTCACGTCCCACTCCCCGAACTTAGGCAATGCCCGACCCTGCAGCATCTGCTTTGATCAATCGTTAATCAATTAATCAACTTACCCTTCGATGATGATGCGGATCATTTGTGTCAAAGTTAACCAAGCAATGACGAATAAAACTGTGATGTTGATGCAGACCATCTGCATCGGATTCTTTTTCCCCCATTGTTGGTGATGGACAGAAAATAATCCTTTTCATTCTCCCCAATTTAGAAAGAAACAAAAAAAGGAAGAAAGAATCCGATCGATCGTTGATGGGAGGGAATCGCTTCAATCAGGCTGTGAAGATGTACGACCACTTTCCGGAGCAGAAGAACGAGGATCGATGGTTGAAAATGCAGCAAAGGCAATCAACGACGTTGCACGAGAAGCAGTAGCAATGGAGGAATCGATCGTACTCCTTGATTTTGTGGGTGTTTGAGCTGTAACTTACCGACATGGTGGGTCGGAGTTGCAGAGATCGGAGACGACGAGGAACGAGGGAGAGGTCAGAGGAGGCAGAGAGAACGAGACAGGGGGTTGTCTTTTCACTTTTCTCGACTGAAGGACCGCACATCGAGGAACATGGTTGGATGGACAAAGATGACGAACACGTGTCGAGAGCGCAAATTCAGTTTATTTTCTAAACTTTTAATAAGAAAATTGTAAATTTATTGTTTTGATATTTAATAATTAAAAAACGTTCCATCCAAGAATATAACCTCCTTATCTAAAAATCACTGACGTAAATAAATTTTCGAAATAGTTTTTTTATATTAACATTATTATATTATCTGATTATATTAATATTAAAAAATAACATTAACATCTAATCATATTAATATTAAAAATAATTTTTGGTTAAAATAGAAATCTACAATATCATTTATTTAGACGTTTACTCAATGTTAATAATTATATAATTATATTTTTTACTGCAACATTTTACAATATCATTTATCAATTTTTTTTTACATTTTTTACTATTCATTGAATTTCACATTTTACCTTAAAAATCTCTTACATCATTGTTACATTAAGAATGATTTTTGATTAAAATAGAAATCTTATTAAACGAAACCTAAAATTGTTTCAATGGTCAAGATACATTTCATTAAATTATATGGTCTTAGATTTAAAATCTTACTAAAGTACTAAAATTATCTTAAAATAATAATTTTAAAAAAAGTATTTAATAATTAAAATTAGATACCTTAATAAAAATAGTAGATATTTAAATAAAATTATGTTTACGATAAAATTTAATAAAAAAAATGTTTATTAACAACAATATGTTTACAATAATAAAAAACATGTTTAAAATATCATAACCTGATTATCTTAAAAAATTTTGCAAAACATTTTCTAAATATTTATTCAAAATTTGGTCACTGTAGTAACCATTATATTATGTAAAATTATTTATAATATTAAAATATCAATATAAAGGATAAACAACGTATCAAATATTAATTAAATTATACTTTTAAAATGTAAGGAAGATAAATTTGAAAAATCTACGGACAATATTATTTTACTAAATAAACGTCACTCTTTAACTTAAGTTGTTATTTGTTAAAATTACTTCTTCAAAATGTAAATGTAACCGAAATGTTTTCCGAGCAAGAGAAAATCCTCTTCCTAATTTAACTTATATTTGTTCAGGAAGAATACACATCTGTAGTTAGTCAAGTTAGAGTTACAATAGTATTGATAAATAACATTACATCGCATAATATAGGTAATTTATACTAATTAAAGTTAACTTATAAAAAAATTTAAACAAATATAATTTTCACTCTAACTAAAGTTAGTTTTCAAAAAATGTGAAAAGTTAAAGTTAAAAGTAATGAAATAAATAGAATTAAATTTTAAAATAAGTTGTATAATGAAAATTTATATAAAATTTTATATAGTGATAATGACATTTAAAGACTTATGAAATGCTCCTCCTTAGAGTCAAACCAAACGTTCGTTTTCTTGTTAGATTAAGGATAAGGTAGGAGGGCAAGGGTTAAAATTCCAAGAATATCAAGTCATTAAACCCATGTTTAAGCAAACGACGACCACCACCTCCGGTCCGACCACGGACCACCGACCGACCATCTCGACCCTGCGCCACCGCCTGCACCCCTTCCTTGTCGACGACGAAGTCCGCCACGCACACCGACATCTGCGAAACGCATGACCAACCCTCTTCGGCTTCTTCTCAGCAACGAAAAGATCAAAGATTTTAGTTCTGATGGTGGGTTTTTCTTTTTCTTTTTTCTCTTCTCTGTGCCTGCTTACAAATGAAGCTCTCAGTTTTATTTTTTTGATTTTCGTGGAAAAGGAGACTGTTAAAATTTTAATTATATAATAAATTATGATATAAAAATTTACTTTTGTAAGATAACATGAAAATTTATACAACACTGATACATAGGAAATAAGTTTCAATCTGAATTGCAAACATATGTAAATGCCATCTCACATGCCACCCTAAATTGCGGCGCCGGCCTCCATCTGCGTCGTCTTGGTCTCGGCCATCGCAGTATCGTAGGAAGCGTGAAGCCCGAAGAATAAGTAGTAGACTAGAAGCAGCCCAGTCCACGCGCCGAACCTTATGTACGACGTGCCATCGATGGTCCCAAGCAACAATATGTTGATGGCAATGGACAACGACGGCAGCCACGGCACCATGGGCACCCCCCACAGCTTCGGTTCCCTCGCCTTCGGCACCAGAACCGCCATACCCAACGTCGACAGGAACCAGACGGGTACGCTGACGGCGTACCCCACCCACCCGGTGTCGCTCACGCCCCAGTACACGGCGGTGGCGAGAGACGAGCCCAGGATGAGGAGGAGGAAGAGGACGAAGATGTTGCGGTGGGAAGAGGGAGTGTGGCCGCTGACGTAGTAGCGGCGGACTAGGAGGGCAACGGCGACAAGCATAAAGAGGAAGAGTGTGGAGATGGAGAGGAGGTTGGAGAGGACGCCGAGGTCGGTGAAGAAGGCGACGATGGCGCCGGCGAGGAGCATGGCGACGGTGGCGGGGATGGGAGTGCCGGTGTGCTTGTGGACGGTGGCGAACAACGGCGGGACCATGTGGGTCCGGGCGATGTGGGTGAGGTAGCGGGCTTGGCCGACGGTGGAGACGAGGAGGACGGTCGTGATCCCTTTCAGTGCTCCCAAGGCCACGATGTACTGCGCCCACTTCATCCCCACTGCCTGGTGTCTCCAAATCATCATGTGAATTTTACATTTTAGATTTAAAATAAAAATCCTGAACTCAGCGTAAAAAAAACATGAAATAGATGTTGGAAAATTGAGGTTATTATTTTAATTGTAATTTTTTTATTAAATAATTATTGTAACGAGATAAAATTTATGTGGTACCAAAATTAATACATAAAACTACAGTAGAGTCTCATTTTCCACGGCTAACCAAAGAAATTTTTGATTCGAAGTAGAAAAATGGTGAGAATTCGAATACCTCGAAAGCGACAGTAAAAGGAGCTTCCCTGTCGATGGCGGTGTACGGCTGCATCAAGCACAACGTCAGCGATAGCAGGCAGTACGCCGCCGTCGTGATTATCATAGCTCCGATGAGCCCCACCGGGATATCCTTGGCTGGTTTCTTTGTCTCCTCCGCCATGGTTGAAATGGCGTCGAACCCAATGAACGCGAAGAAGAGCACCGCCGAGGCGTCGAAGATGCCCCTCACGTCGAACGGAACAAAAGGCGACAAGTTCGCGGTGTCGGCCTTGGTCAGGCCCGCCACAATGATGAAGACAATGACGAGCATTTGGACGATGGTGATGACGTAGTTGAAGCGAGAGCTGCCCTTGGTGCTCAAGGAGGCAACAACGCCGACCAAGATGGTGACGACGACGGCGATTGGATCGAGCCGGTTGTAGTCGTCGGCGAGGGAGGTGGCGTGGATGCGGAAGTCGGAGGGATGGCGGTTGAGAAGAGTGGCGAAGTAGGACGTCCATGCCCGGGCCACGGCGGCGCCACCGATGGTATACTCCAAGATGATGTTTCCCGCCGCGATGAAGGCCATGAAATCTCCAAGCTCGACTCGAAGGTACGCGAACGATCCACCTGAAAAGGTGCTTTTAGTGATTTCGACTGCAGCAGTACTATTTTTGAGAAACAACTGCATATGTTACCGGCGACAGGCATCTCGATGGCGAACTCCGTGTAGCAGAACACAGAGAGCATGGCGGAGAAGCCGGAGATGACGTAGGAGAGGACCACCGCAGGGCCGGCGACCTCTCTGGCCTGTAGCCCGGTGAGCACGAAGATCCCAGCTCCAATTACAGCACCGACTCCAAACCACATGAGGTCCCACCAGGTCAGGGACTTCTTCATCTCGTGCACACTCCTTGCCCTCACCTCCGTCATCTCCGTCTGTTCGAGCGACCGCGTGGTGATGCGGTCTCTGAGGCGTGGGATCGTCTGCCTGAGCGCTCGGCCGTAGGCTCCCCAGGTCCGGAAGGATTCCTCCGGAAAGAAATCATCTTTGCCGCAGGAACAGCAACCTCTCCGCTTCGGCGGCGACTGCAGCACACCGATGCTGGCAACTTCTCCGCCGTCGCCAACTTCCATCTTGATCGCCGTCGGTCCTGTAGCGCAGCAGTCGAGAAAGAACCATTCGATGCAAAATTTGGAAAGATTCTTTAGGGTTGGGAGTTGATGAATGAGGGCAGGGAAAGATTCGATTGATCAGCTGAGCTCTACCTGTTCGATGCGGTGGAGCTCTACCTGTTCGATCCGGCGGAGCACAGATAAGCAACGGCTGCTACTGCAAGAGAATGAAGTCAGCGTCTGAATAGGCAAGGGATGGTCAGACGGTGCTGCTTCACTGTGAGGTGCTGGTCCCCTTTTATAGATTGCCATATGCAATGCCGGTATTTGGTTTTTTTTTAATTACAAAAAATAAAATTTTAATTCGGAATTAATTAATAACCTATAGAGAAGATTGTTCATTATATTAATCTTTATTTTTATTCTATTTTAAAATTTTAATTCTAATCTTTTACGTGTTTATTTTAACGTCAGAATATAATTCTTAACTGCTAGAGTAATACCGTAGCTACGTATAGAAGGAATAGCACTTTAAAAAAAATTATAATTTAAGAGTTAGTTAGAACATTAACTTTTAAGAATTTTTCAAATATTCTAATTTTACCTTTTAAATGATATTTTTTTATAAATATTACAAATAATATTTTTTTTTAAAATTATTAAAAATGTTTAAATTTGTAAAGTTCTAATTTTTTGATTTTATTATGTTAAAAATATTTATTTAGTATATTTTTTTTTTGAAATGCTAAAGTATTTATTTATCATAAATAAATAAATTATTATTTATTTATTAAAAATTATTTTACCTATTGTAAAATATTATTTGTAATTTGTGAAATGATAGTCGTGTTTTTTGCTTGCGACGAGTGGCCCCAATTTTCAGGAGTGGTTAATGAATTACTCCTCCGTTAGATAGAAAAATACCTTGACCGGAGCTAGTGAGCTTATATCAGTTTACTTAATATTTAATTTTAAAAAATTAAAATATTTTAATTTTTTAATATTTTAATAATAAACTTTTAAAAAATTTTCTTTTCGTTAATTTCTAGTACGTACGAACCTTCTGTATTCTTGAAATTTTTTATTTCAGTTTCCAAATTTCTAACACATACCAACAAATCCCTTAAGTTTGTATCATTTATAATATACGTGAAAAGAGAAATTGAGAAAGAAAGTCAAAAAAGATATTTGAAAACTTACGTTTTAAAAATGTTTGAAAAGGAATTTAAAAACGACACAAATATTTTTTAAACAATTTCGTTTTCTAATTTTGTTTTACGTAAATAAATGACACATATACTTTTAAAACGTCATTTTTCAATTTCGATCGGATTGAAAACTCTTGCTAGTTCGGTTGACGTGGAGAGTTGAAAAAATGGGCTTCGATTTTGGACCGGCGCGTCCAATGGGAGGACGGACGTTACGTATAACACGCAGTTTTCATTTTCGGAAGAAAATCTGTTTTGTTTTTATTTAACCAGTTGTTTTTTCCTATATATAATAATGCCAACGTTGAAAGATGCAGTTACAAACATCAAACTTTAGATATCTTAATTTTCAAATTCATTTTAAGTTCACATATTCAACATCTTATAGTGACTTATTGGATTGTTAAAGTGTAATTGTTATCACATCTCATCGACTTAGACTTTTAAAGTTTACCATTACGACAAAACTTATTAATTAAACTAGAAGTTTATTTCTCTTCTCAAAAGAGAAGTATGCTATTCTCTGTGTTTGTAAAGTTCATTTGCCTCTTTGTTTACTTAATCTAACAATCTAGACAAGTTTGACGAGTTTGCCTCAATCACTAAAGACGTAAAAAACCACTATTTTGACATTCGAATATTGGTTATCATGTCATCTCAAATAATTAAGTGGTTGATTACCTTAAAATCCTTAAAAATGAAATTTTGTTCACATACAACTAAAAACATTGAAATTGTTAATAAATTTATTATCATAAATAAAATGAAAATTATTATACATTATTTTCTCCACCAATCCAATACATTGAATGAATTAAAATCAAGAAATTAATTTCATAAATTTTGATGATTCGAGGAGTTAAAAGTAATTAATTTAATTTTAGATATTATAAAACTATACAATATTCCTGTTAATTGATAATCTTTGTAAATATCTCCAATATTATGATAATAATGATGTTGATGAGTGCGATGTTGTTGGTGGTGGAGAAGGTTTAGTATTGATTGTAATTCATATTTTTTAGTATATAAGTCAAACATTATGTTTAATTATTTTTCTATTATTTGAATATTTAATCTTAAATCTACATCTAAATGGTTTTGTATTTCTCTTATTAATTTACCAACATATTTTAATTTATACCTATGATCTAAACCACTCAAATATATAAAAGTGAGATTTCATTCTAATATTTTAAACAAATTTCTTTCATTTTAGTTACTATTGATGTGAAAAGTGGATATTCATCATATTTACCAAAAATACAAGAATTTTTATATAAATGATGTAATACATAAATAGAAATAGAATAATAAACACCTAATATTGAATAATTTTAAAATCATCATCTACTAATTGCTTATCATAATTAGAAAAATGACAGTTGTAAACAAAATTTATAGGTTCTTTACATGGTAAATAATTTTCTAACATTAAACATAAATAATTCCACTTGTATTAGATGACAAAAGAAAAATTTTTATACCACATTCCAAACAAATCACATGTAGAATTAAAGTCTACTTATCACAACTTGTATTAAAAGTTACGGCTTCTAATGTAACATTTAATTTTTTTAATTTCTACTTATATAATAAGATTAATTATATAACATATGTATTTTTGATGAAATAATTTAAAATCATTTGAGAGAATTACTCTACTTTTAAACATTGGAATAATTGTAGTATTATTGGCAATTATCAAAT
>JAMKPZ010000343.1:0-95856 GCA_024699675.1 Amphibolis antarctica
TCAATTACAAATCATACACTTCACTTACAAATCATACACTTCAATTACAAATCATACACTTCAATTACAAATCATACACTTCAATTACAAATCATACACTTCAATTACAAATCATACAATTCAATTACAAATCATACACTTCAATTACAAATCATACACTTCAATTACAAATCATACAATTCAATTACAAATTATACACTTCAATTACAAATCATACACTTATACAAATCAATCACTTATACGCTTTAGTTATCCTTGATGTCTCCTCCGATTATGAAAAGTTGTGATTATAGTTTCTGAAATCTATCGACTAAGTTGTTCTCCTAATTTTGTAATATATGTAACTTCTGCAGGAGATAATAAATCTTGTTCTATCGACGTATGTGGCTGTTCAGTTGTTGATGATTATTGTATGTGTATAACTGGTGCAAGCTTTAAGAATTTGTTATATTCGGCAACTGTAAAAGATCTTGTCCGGAAGGATTTTCTAGGCTAGTTATTAAAATCATATCCTGTCCCCGATATCAACTCCACAAGACTGATTCCATAAAATAATTTTGAATATCTGTGCTGTATGGAATCTAAAAATAGTGTGCACAAATTTACTTTTATTTTCTATATCACAGCATATGTAGCATACAAACAAATTTTGTTAATATGTTCAGCATGCCCTTTCTTCTGAAAAATCTCTACTTGCAGAATTTTGGCTATAAATTTAGCCTTTCCATTCAGATGTTCAAGATAGTGTAAGTTCTCATGCAAATGAGGGGTTCTTCCTATCGAACTGATGTTCCAATCTAGCAAGTTCAAAGATGTTGTATGTATTTGTACACCCTCATTTATCAATTTTAGTGTATTATATATCAACTGAGGAGTGATTTTAAAAACTGTCTTATCTATATTGCTAAATAATTTGTCCTCTTCAACATGCAAGTTAGCATAAAAAGCAGTTATCACTTCTCTAAATACATCTAACTTGCAATGTCTTGGTATAATATGTAGTAGACCTTGAAAGTTTAAGAGATCTTTAATCTCTTTTAAACCTTTAAAATTAACTGGTCTTTTGTCCAGTATCTCAGTATTCAAAAATTTCCTGTACTTGTCCAGACAGTCCTGATTTCTGAAGTATACATTGTCTACTGTCATACCTTCTTCAGGAAATGAATGAGAAGTGCTTGACAAATCTTCAACATTCTCTGTCTGTGAAGGATGTACAACCATTATTAGCTGATCTTCATTTTGCATATGTACAGACTGTTGTTGCTGATTTACATTATCCTCTTCAGGAAATGAATGAGAAGTGCTTGGCAAATCGTCAACATTCTTTGTCTGTGACTGATGCACAACCATTGTCAACTGATCTTCGTGTATGCCTTCTTCAGTTAATATTCTTCAAGGACTATAACGTTCAGGAACTGATTCTACTGAAATGGCATGTACAGGAGCTTCCTCCATGCTAGGCTCTAGAGCGGGCTTGTTATGTCTCATTTCTGCAGCTGTAGAACACTCTCCTTTTTCAAACCAACTGAAGGGTGACATGGACGTAGAAAATTCCTACACCTTCAGCTCAGCAGACTTGATGTTGTGTAATTTTTGTCCTTCTGACCGTAACTGCCGTCGCAAGTTCTCTCGTTGGACAATGTCGACTTCCTCTGCAATAACTTGAAAGACGTTGGCAGAGAAGTTGTACCTGGACTTCAATAGCTCTATCTCCTCCTCCACTTTGTCGATTTTGACCTGTCATGTACGCGACAGTACCGGTGGAACTAAAATGTTCTTCCCGTGTGCCATTGCTACGTTAGTGACAGGGAAGCTTCTTCTCCAAGTCACGTAGGACGCACTTGCTCTTCCTCAGGAAGACTGGCTTACAATGAAATAGTAAGCAGCGACTAGGGCACACTAGAGTACGAATTTAACCTTTATATATGCTTACAGATTGAGGGTTAAAGTTGTCAGATTTTTAAAATCGGATCTTACTGTAAAGATATTTACTATTCAATAGTACCACTTATTTTAAAGACCAGACGTTTGTATTAAAAGACCAACGTTTTAACATTCACACGTGACTTTTTAAGTTCACACATGATTAGAGAAGCAGCGTTTTATGGTAAACGGTCAGACGTTTGTATGAAAAGATCGACGTTTTAATATTCACATGTGACTTTTGAATTTTAACTTCATACATGATGAGAGAAGCGGTGTTTTATGGTAAACGACCGGACGATTGCATTAAAAGATCGACGTTTTAACATTCACACGTGACTTTTTAAGTTAGGCGCGTGCTTTGTAAATTACACGTGGTGTGTCACTAGTACTTAGGCGTTTTCTAGGTATCTCACTAACACTATTATTTTTGATGATGAATACTTAATTAATGTTTAATCATGATGTGATGGTAATTTAACAGTCGTAATTATATTTGTAAATTATCTATTTACTTATTACACCAACGTACTGTACATATTATTTTAGTTAATGCTAAATTATTTAAAACTATACCCATTCGATGTAGCTTAAGTGTTTTTAATTATTTCATCAAAATCATTTTTAATTGAAATCGAAATAATTGAAACAAAATTGCACCATTTAAAGTCACGTGAAATTTTAAGTTTACACGTAATGAGAGAAGCGGCGTTTTATGGTAAACGGCCAGACGAATGTATTAAAAGACCAGTGTTTTAACATTCACACCTGACTTTTTAATTTTAACTTCACACATAATGAGAGAAGCGACGTTTTATGGTAAACGGCCGGATGATTGTATTAAAAGACCGGCGTTTTAACATTCACACGTGACTTTTTAAGTTAGGCGCGTGCTTTGTAAATTACATGTGGTGTGTCACTAGTACTGTACATATTATTTAACATAATGTTAAATTAATTAGCACTTGAATGTTCGATTAAGTGTTTTAAATGTTTAACTTATTAGATTAAATATGTTTAATATTTGTAACAATTCGGACAACTAATGTAAATGGATATAGTTAGTTAAATAACTGCCACATATGCATATACTTCGTCATGAATGATCGTAGAATGTCACGTGAAATTTTAAGTTCACATGTGATGAGAGAAGTGGCGTTTTATGGTAAACGACCGGATGTTTCTATTAAAAGTTCGGCGTTTTAACATTCAGACGTCAGTCTCGGTGGCAGGAATATTAAAATGCCGGTCTTTTAATACAATCGTCCGGCCGTTTACTATAAAATGCCGCTTCTCTCATCAGTGCAAGCCAAACGTCAGAACTTCAGCGAGGAAGTCAACGTATTATTGAATAGCGAATATCTTTATGGTAAGATTCGATTATAAAAATCTGACACTTTAACCCCCAATTCCTAAGCATATATAAGGCTTAAATTCATAATGCCCTGTGCCCTAATCTTCCCGACAGTTGCGTGGTGCATTACTTGGAGAAGAAGGTTCAGCTTTAGTAATGTAGCAATGGCACGTGGGAAGAAGACCATTCCAGTTCCACCGCTACTCCCGTGTACGTGGCAGGTCAAAATCGACAAGGTTGAGCAAGAGATACAGCTGTTGAAGTCCAGGTACGACTTCTCTCCCGAGGTTTTTGAAGCTATTGTTGAGGAGCAGAAAAACGCAGAAACACAAAACTTACAACTACAATTATGGTCGCAGGGTGAAAAAATACATAACATCACCTGTGCTAAGCAGTATGTCTTACAATCATTTGCTGATTCAATGATATCGCTTAGTACAGTTGAAATAGGGCAGTCTTCAAGACCGACTGAAAGAAGACATAAGAAGCCCGCTCTAAAGCCAAAGAAGACTAAACCCATCCATCCACAGCCGTCCACTTCACAACGGTTCACCCCTCAAAGTAGGGTTCAAGAGTTTGAAAATTGGTTTACAGCGACCATTACACAGAAACAAGTTGAAGTGGTTAGTGCAGATAGCTCGAGCAATAATTCAAAGTCTACTAACAGTGAGGCTGAAAATGAAAGTCTGCCATCTTTTGAATTTAATTGTTTTCAAAAGGTGCGACGTAATATGGAGAAAAGAAAAGTGACTATTGCAAAGTCATCTTTGTTTGTAGTTGATGCAATTCCATCAATTAGGACAAGTTTTGCTGTGCATGACTTATGTGTCAAGAGAGTTTTTAAAGGCACATCATCATTCGGTTTGATAAATAAAAGGAATGATGTTACAGAGTTTGTTTTGAAATATAAAAGGCACGACAGATGTCGATCTTTTGCTAAAATGCAAGAATATATGGATAGGAAAGAAAGACTCCCACGAATTTATATTCAACAAATGAGGCAATGGGAGGAAGAAGATGCTCTGGTGATGAATCTTCCACCACAGTGTGAAAAGTATACCGGAAATAATGATGAATCAAATGGTATACTTATAGTTGTTGCTGAAAGAGTTTTTACAAAGACAGATAGATGTCCAAAAGATGGGACGGTCAGCATTTCAAAAATTTTAAGAAATTTAAAAGCACAGTCTGCACAATCTGTCTCCGTGGAAGAAGAACTTTCTGAGGCAAGTGATAATGACACATTGGGTGAATATTTGTAGAGCATAAAGAAAAAGATATATGATGCAACTGTTTGGAGTGATACACAGGATCATGTTGAAGAAATAATACAGTTACAACAAATACAAGTATCAGTTTTTGAGCATTACAGTCCTCCAACAATATCAACTGAACAAAGCATAGAAGAATCTCTTGATTTCCAAGCTGAAGAGGAGAATGTAAATAAGCAACAAGAGACTTCACAAGTGCAGAATGAAGATCAGTTGAGAATGATTGTGTATCAGTTACAGATAGAGAATGTTGAAGATTTGCCAAACACTTCTCATTCATTTCCTGAAGAGGATAATGTAAATCAGCAACAAGAGACTGTACATATGCAGAATGAAGATTACTTGAGAATGGTTGTATATCAGTCACAGACAGAGAATGTTGAAGATTTGCCAAACACTTCTCATTTCCTGAGGAAGGTATGACAGTAGACAATGTATACTTTCGAAATCAGGATTGTCTGGACAAGTATAGGAATTTTTTGAATTGTGATATACTGTACGAAAGACCAGTCAATTTTAAAGGTTTAGAAGAGATTAAAAATCTCTTAAACTTTCAAGGTCTAGTACATATTATACCAACAAATTGCAAGTTAGATGTATTTAGAGAAGTGATAGCTGCTTTTTATGCTAACTTGCATGTTGAGGAGGATAGATTATTTAGCAACATAGATAAGACTGTGTTTGAAATTACTTCTCAGTTGGTATATGATACTTTTCAATTCACAAATGAGGGTGTATAATTATATACATCTTTGTACTTGCTAGATTGGAACATCAGTTCGATAGCAAGAATTCCTTATTCACATGGCAAATTGCAGTATCTAGATGACCTGAATGGTAAAGCCAAATTCATAGCAAAAATTCTGCAAACACAGATTTTTTAGAAGATAGGGCATCGTGAACATATCCAAAGAATTTGTTTATATGCCACGTATGCTGTGATACAGAAAATAAAAGTAAATTGGTACACACTGTTTTTGGATTCCATACAGTACAGACATTCAAAATTATTAGTTATAAGAGAGAGTGTTTTTAAATTTCACCTATTGCATGTGAGAGAGTGTTTTAAATTTCACCTACATGAGAGAGAGTGTTTTTAAATTTTTCAATTTCAACCGTCGATCAACGGACTCTTACAGAACTTGTGTCCTCATATTAAAATATGTATAGTAATAATGCCAATGGTATATGTTTATAATTCATAATTTCATTATATAGGGTGTTTTAAAATCATAAAATAAATAATAATTATTTTTTAGTCAATATATTTTTTTACAGTTTACACGTAATAATTGTCATGGGCCTTGCATATATGGTTCGGCCGTGTCGTCGTTTCCACGGGTCGCCAGACCAGGCGAGCCGCGGGAGATCTCAGAGAAACGGTGACGGAGTGAGATCTTGGAGGTCTGACTGGAGGGAGCGTAAAGATGGCAAAGTCGGCGGTCGACGCGCTTCCCTTGGACGAGAAGGCAAAACGGACCAGGGAGCTGCTGGCGAGCTTCTACGCACCGGACCCGGCGGTCGGGTCCGGCGCCGCCGCCACGTCCCCCGGCAAGGTCACCTCCATGGACTTTATCAATTCCCCGGCATTCGATCCGGAAAAGTTCATGAATCTCCTGGTAAATCTCGTGTTACCTAGGTTTTCAGTTTTGCATTTGTTGCCTTCCAATTAATGGAGTCCTGTCGTAGTGCTTCTCTGGCAACACACTGATTTCCTGATGTATAATACTGTGGAGTGTATTAATTAAAAAAAAACACACTGATTCCCTGGCGAGTAGGCAATGAATCTATGATTGTTCTGGGAGGGTGATCGTCTGTTTGAATTTGGTGTATGATGTTAGTTCGCAGACAATGTGGTTATGAGAAGACATGAAATTTCCAAAGCAGGTTGTTCCTTTGGTGGAAATTCAGCCAGCATGGGTGGAAGTAGTATTGGAATGGATTGGTCAGGTCATCTATGGAGACTTGTAAATTGATAGATCTTGAATAAACCGGCTAGTATGGTGGCAGTTATACTACATGCTAGTATGCATCGAACAATGTTCTAATGGTGGAAGGCATATGTGCGTTAACCTAGGGTGCCTAGGCAACAACAGGTTTCCGTAAAAGAAACATAAAAAAATGTATTCCTGATATTTGTTTGGTGCGGGCCATCAGTCGTTTAGACTTCCGTATGTGCGATGAAAGATGAATCTGACTTCGAAGGCACCCAATGGTGGAAACTAAAGGAACACTCAAGAGTGTTCCACAATCCCCACAAACATATGCAACAAGAAAACAAAAGAGAGAGAGAAGGAAAGAAGAAAGAAAAAGAGAGAGAGAAAGAGAGTCTAGTGGTGACCACCCGACAACTTCGATGAGGGTGTTCAGTGGCAACCACAGGAACAGAATACCAAATTTGGGTTGCTAATACATTTTCTCAACATTCATTAACAACTCAAATAAGTAAAAAAACCTGATAGTACTGGAATATAGGTGAACAAACTATCTTCAATAGATGCTAGGCAATGGGCTATTGTGTGAGAACCATGGACATTTTAAGATAGAAGGATATTTTAACTTAGGATATGCAGGAGACAGAGGGGATAGAAAATTCGTTGCAAGTTATTGTATGTATTTACATTGTGAAAACAATATGTGGTATTGAAATCCATTGTAGTGGTAGAATATCATGCTATGGCATAAACTACGTATGAAATAATGTGACTTAAATCATTACTTCAAGAGCTAAGGTTTGTTGTTAACATGTCTATGATTATACATTGTGATAATCAAGCTAATCATTTATATTGCTAACAATCTCACCTTTCATAAAAAAGACCAAATGTATCGATGTAGATTGCCACTTTCTAAAAGAGAAGGTATCATGTCCACTCCATATACTCAGTTTTTAGATTAGTTGGGTGATATTTCCCAAAAGGCTTGAATGTAGGGGTGTTTGAAGGTCTATGCAACAAATTGGACATGATTGATATATATGTTCTAGCTTGAGGAGTGTTAGTAATTGATGTTGTCCACCTTTTTCCTTATTTCTCATATGGTACCATAGCATTAGATTTTGAGAATCCAAAAGAGAGAAAAAGTTCAAGGAGGAGGGAAATCCTAGTCATCACCCTTCCCTCCTCTCAACCACTCACCACCATTGTCTCAACCACCCATCCTTGCATTGATCACCTAGTTCGTGGCTAATCCTCTTCACCCATACCTTATATTGTCAACCTGGATTTTTTTGTTTCTTTTTTTTCTGTTGTTGAACACGTTTGATGTCGTTGAACATGTTTTACAACGTTTATCTTCTCTAATGAAGTTGTCGATCTCTCCCCTCTCCTTGTCATTTTCTCCCTTGATCTCCTTTGCATTGAGGTGCACCAGAGTTTCTAGTTGGTGTTTTTTGTTGTCTCTTTTATTGTTGGACCATTTACCACCTCTCCTTTAGCCTTCATTGCCATTGTAATTGGGTTGTAGGCACTATTAATGGCTATTGCAGGTCCGCTCAAGGGCTGATATTCGGTGCTCCATCTTGTGTGATGCCATCTACATCATTTCCCACTATTGTCTTCCTCATCATATGCTGTTGGTTCTCCTTTCTCTCGCTTCACCGCCACTTGCACCTATTATAGTTGTGGATGTATGGTTGTAGACAAGGGGAGAGGAAGAAGATAGAGAAGGGAGAAAGAAAAAGGAAAAAAAGGGCGGAGATTGGAGTATGTGCAAGTATAAAAAATGAAAGAGAGAGAATGAAAATAATAGGGGAGGAAGAATAAGCAAGAAAAAAGTGTGGGTATGTGAGTTATTAAAAAATTTAAAAATTTGCTAGAAGTGAAAAAAGAAAGAAACTAGAAAAATGTTTAATACTTTATTATCAACTCTAACTGCTTTTAGGGTTTGTGAAACACCTCACATTAAAAGTCCACACCATTTTTAAGATTTGTAAAACAACTTACATTAACAATCTACACTACTTTTAGGGTTTGTATAATGTCTCCTATTAACAATTCACATTAAATTTTCTCTTATTGGATGATTAATAATAACTGTATTTGTAGAATTATTTGCATGTCTTTTAGTATATTTGTTTACACAACATTGCTACTACATTTATTTGTTTGCATGTTGTGTTTCTTTTTTTTGTCTTGTTATAGTTTGTTTATATATATGTTTATTACAAGTTGGATGCTTTAACTTGTGGGGGAGTTTTAGAGTCTAAATTTATTAAGGTTTCTTTATTGTATTGTAGGTTTAGTCTTATATTGGTTAAGTACCATTTGTTACCCTTATGCAGCCTTTATAGATTGAGACATTATTTTTGGTTAATAGATCAATCATATCCTATCTTTCACCTTATTTCTTATTTCTCATAGATGAGATATGTATGCTTAGATGGATGAGCAGTACTATTATAAATTTATAAGGGATAAACTAAAATATAATTTTATTAGGAATAGAGTAGGAGTTGTACTTATTGAAGATAAGATTTAGAGAAAATTGACTTAAGTGATTTGGTTATATCTTTAGGAGATCAAAGAATGCATTAGTTAGGAAATGAGAATTAATTAGTGCAGAATAAATTAAAAGAGAACTACTCAGTTAGGAATTGAGAAAAAAAATAAATTTATGCAATTTAATTGAAAATTTGATCATAGATTGAAATACAAAGAAGACAAGGATTCTTGTGGCCATCCCCACATAGTGAGATTATGACTTGGATTGTTGTTTTAACTTTTGTCTTAGATGTGTATTTGTGAAAGTAAGTGGTGTTATTGTCTTTTGATCTAAGTTGCAGTTCCCTTGTGCATAATGTCTAGAGCTTCTCTTCCTCAAGTCAATTGCCGATGTTTAAAAAAAAAAAATGCTGATATTTGCCTTTGTTTGCCTTCTTTATCAAATCTCTTCCTCAATCATCGTGGATTCCATTTCCTTGTGATTGAGCTCAGCAATGTAGCACAAATTGCTGTCTCTCCAGCTTATGGTTTTTGTTTCAAACCAATTTCTACTTCATTGTCTCTTCCTTCACTAACTTTATTTTCAAGGCCAACTTTTTAACAACATTCCTTGGGACATCCACTGACTGAGCTCTATGATCCAACTCCTGAAAAGAAACATCTGTAATCCAGATTGCATCAAGCTTAAAAGGGCTTTTAAATGAGAGTCCTTTGGTGTCTAATAGCAGTTGAATATGGTTGGAACACAGGTGTGAAAGGCCTTGTACAATCATCCTGGGGTTAGAAGCAAGCCATCCAACATCCAATAGCACCCTATCAAGCCTTGATATGTGTGGAATCAACATCTGGCAACTCCTGGTCTTCAATCAAGTTTTGTGTGCAGAAGACTTTTGTCTTGAGACACATTGTTTCCGAGCCATAAACATTTTTAAATGTCCACACATATCTAGATTCAGTAGTCTTTAGCACCAGTGAAATGGAGAAATCTCCACACCACCTGTTTGTGGCATCAAGCAGAGTACTGTCCTGTGCCATCGTAATGTCCGCAATGCTCCTGATGTTGCCTTGTAGAAGAATTGATCAAGTTTCCCTCCTCTAATTCTCCTAAGGAAAAGTGGCTTGATTTACTCTCCATTTAGGTCTACTTTTCACTTCACCCAAACTGTTATTTGTCCAATTGTCCCTCCCATTCACTAGTAACCACACCCTCCCATGAACACCCCTTGAATCTTGCACATGGAGGTGAAGGGTGGGTGCTCCTAGGAGCTCTGCTACGCTCCACACAGCAAAAAATAAAAGGTTCCCTGCTCACCTCTTCACAATAGCATCCAATGTTGCCAAAAGTCATTCCTTCTCCAATGTGTTGGAGATGTTGGCTTTTGTACTTTCATGTTGGCCCTTTTCTTTCGTAATGATGGTGGTCATTTCTCATGGTGATTGGGTCTGTATGTGATATGCTGGAGTGTGTTAGATACATATTGGTTTGACACTCATTCAATGAAGATGGAGGCTTATTGCTCTGGCCATTTGATGACAGACAGGGCACATGGGCTGTAAGAGATCGGGTTACGGACTGCAGTTGGGTGTTTGTGACCTTTTCCATGACATGTTCGTTGTGAGTTGGACCTGAACCATATCTGTAGGGGTGAAATGTGCCCCCCTCCCATGATTGATCCCCATTTATGTTTACATCTTGGTTTCAGTTTCCCTCCCAGTGGATGCCATATTTTGAATGGGTGAGGGGGTCTTGTGCATGCCCAGATATTTAAAATGACAGATAATCCTTCTGCTTACAGATTCTGGGAAACTTCTTGATTGCTCTTAGCGATTGTTTGAGTATATAAGCAAATCCCTCGAGGCAGAAGCTGCTTTACACACGAGGCATTGAGTAAAGTGCCTAACATGTTTTATTCACCTAAATATCATCTGCCTGCTTTCAATTTAACATTGATTTGCATGAGTGTATTTTTAAGATCAATAATTCTTCAAGAAAGAAAAAGAACTATTTGAAGATATTGTTTTATTGTGGTTTTTAAAAGGAATGGAGAAATTTAGTATGTGCTACTATCTTTTTGATTTGATATGTGCAGATTCGCACATCAAATCTGGAAGGACTTGTTCAAAAGCATATTCAGATGGCAACTGAGATAAAAAACTTGGACACAGATCTTCAAATGCTAGTGTATGAAAATTACAACAAATTCATAAGTGCCACAGATACAATTAAAAGGTGATGCACCTTCCTACTAATTTTAAAGTTTCTTTAGCCCTTTTACTTTTCCAGTTGTGTAAATTATGGTTATAGATTGCTTGCTTGTTTGCAGTTTTCCTCAACGTTTCCTGGGCACACCATAAATAAGCAATAGTCTTATCTAGTTATCTTGTACCACATTAATATTACTATATCTCTATTAAGTTTTATGGAATTTCGATAGGCTGTTTAGAAGATATGTGATATTCCAGTACATATTGATGTGCCTGCTTAAGGAATAGTTATGATGAATTATTTTGATTTTTATTATAAATTTTTCCTAGTACAAATTTTATAAAGATCGCGATAGTAGTTAGATGTAAGTCTACTTTCATATTATTAATTATTAAAATTATTGAAGCACAGATGACGTGTAATTTGTATAAAATTTGACAGACTAGTTGTTCTACTCTTTTGGTTTAATGTTGGAAATTAATTGATATCTATTTGCATAATTGAAAATTGAAAATTTAAATAAATGTATATTACTTTATTAAGTCAAAAGAGAGAAACATTCTTGAAGGTTCTAGAATTTCTGAATAACAAAATGACCCTCCATTGAAATTTATAAATGGATGCCATGAATGTGGACAAAAAAAAGTCCTTTGGTGTAATTACTTTCCATTAGAATTTTGACTTAAATAGGAAATTGCAAGTACAAATTAAAAAGTTAAAAAGAATAAAATGAAAAATAAAAAAGATAATTTTTTTTTAAAGTACGTAAAAATTATGTTTTAAAAATAGTAGAATTAATAAAAAATAAAAAATATATTTTTTAAAATTTATGTTTGCCAATGAATAACATTGTTCATTTATATTCTCACAAATTTTATTTTTTATTTTTAAATTAATTAATTTAATTTTTTTAAAATATATTCATTACATTATAAGAATAACAATTTATAATTTACTCTAAAATATTTTAACATGAAATTAATATGGATACAATCCATATGATCCCCTTAGGCATTCAATATGGAATTCCATTGTTTTTAAATTAGTTGTCATTTTGAGTTTCTTTTACTTATTTGTAAATGATTTAAGACTTTCTCATGCATGTGATTACTATATCTCTATTTAATTAATATTTTATGCTTGATAATTGTCGAAAAAATTTATCTAGGTGTTTTATATTCTGATCATAGTTTATTATATTTTATTCTTAATTTTCAAGTGGAAATTTGATGTTTTATAGTTGTTTCCACAAAAGTATTGTATTTCAACCAATACAATCCTTGATCCTCGATACGTTTTCCTTTTTTAGAGGATTAATCTTCGATACGATATCAATATTTGAAACCATGGTTACACCCCTCTTTAATGGGTTTTGTGTTTTCCTCTTTTTTATACTATTTTTTTGATTTACTATTCCAGCAAATCTTGTTTTGCTGGATGTACCTGTTAGTTTCTTAATGGGATTCATCCTTTAATCTTCAACAAAAAACAATGACTTATTTTTCCTGCTCAAAAAAGCAATCACTTATTTTCTATTTTTTATGTTGCTGCTTTTTGTTATTGGTCATAGAATGAAATGCTCGTAGAAATTGTTCAATCAGACCCAAAAATGTAAGTGTTTTTCTGGGAAATAGATAAAATACAGTCTTCCTTTTTACTGCCCTGAACATGGATTATGTTTTGCATTTCGATGATGCTTCTAACACTGTGCATGAACAATCAGGTCTAATTTTTTTAAACTTTAAATTTTTGTGCAGTTTTTTTTTAAATAACTATAATTTTGGTGTTTTTTGTCATAGGATGAAAAATAACATTGTGGGCATGGAGGCAAATATGGAACAACTTCTTGAAAAGGTATATAGGTGATTCCTACTTTTGTTTCTTAATGCTTTGCTCCATCTTCTTCTAAATTTAATTTTACATTTGCAGATTATATCTGTCCAGACTAAAAGTAATAGAGTAAATGCATCACTTTTTGAGAAGCGAGAGCATATAGAAAAATTGCATCGCACCAGGAATCTTCTCCGAAAAGTTCAAGTAATAATTTTAACCTGCACATTTGGTTGTTCTTTTAATATTAGTGATATGTTTTGTGCTTTTATTTTTTTGTTCCCTGATATTGCAACAAGTAAAGTAAGACCTTTTATTCAAAAAATTATCATATTAATGTCATATTGGTGTCATTTGGCAAGTTGAATAACCATAGCCTGCTGGAGAAATTCTTGAAACATGTATTGAAATTTAAGTCCATTCTCTCACTTTCAAGTGTGGTGCCTTGATAATAGCAAAGCTCTCCAAGGTTTAGCGGCAAACTACACAGCCTCCCAACTTACACTACCTATTAAGTCCTAGATCCAGTTAGCTCCACTTATAGTGTTGGAAAGAAGAAAAGAAGAATGAATATTTTCATTTAGGGTTATAAGATACATATATATACAAACCCCTACACAACCATTCTTAAATGGATATCCATTTAGTTACTAAATGGATCTGCAAGGAATGACACACATTTAATACTCCCCCTCAAGCTAGAACATATATGTCAAACATGTCTAGCTTATTACACATATTCTTAAAGATTCCAACAGCTTGTCTCTTGATAAGAATATTTGTAAGTTGATCTTCAGATCGAGTGTAAGGAGTAGATATAACTCCCTTACACACATTGTCTTTAATGAAATGACAATCAACTTCGTCATGCTTGGTTCTTTCATGGAAGGTAGGATTATTGACAATATATATAGTAGCTTAGTTGTCATAGTGCATGAGCATGAGCTTTTTCATAATAAACCCTAGCTCTTAAAGTAAAGACTTTAGCCATATCACTTCGAAGGCAGTTTGGGTCATAACCCTATACTCAATGTTAGCACTAGACTTGAAGACAACATTTTGCTTCTTACTGTATTAAGTGACAAGATTTCTCCCAATAAATGTGCAATATCCTGAAATAGACTTTCGGTCAACTCTGTCCCTTGCGTATCTAGCATTTGAATATCGTTCAACATCCAAGTGACCATACTTTTGATATAAAAGTCCTCTACCCGAGACTTTCTTGATATAAGTTAATATTCGAAGGGCTCCCTACCAATGTACATCTCTAGACTCATGCATGAACTAAGTAGATTAACACCATAGGTAATGTTGGGTTGGTAATTGTTAAGTATATAAGCTTCCCAATAAGACGTTTGTATCTTCCCAAATCTTCAAAAATGGGGGAAGTTTGATCTCAAAAAGAGTGATTCTGTTCAATAGGAGTATTTTCAGGTTTACACCCTTCAAGCCTAGTTTCTTGTAATAAGTCTAATGCATACTTTCTTTGAGATAGAGACAACTTCCCTCTAGAATAAGTGAACTCAACTCCTAAGAAATATGTTGGTTTCCCCATATCCTTTTAAGCAAAATGTCTGTTTAGGAATTGTTTTGTTTCTTCAATGGCCAGAGTATCATTACCTGTCATTAGGATGTCATCAACATAAACTACAAGAATGACACGTCCCTTTAGCGTTTTCTTTATGAACACTGAATGATCAACCCAACAGCTTTGAAAAGCCTCTCTCCACATGACATTGTTGAGTTTGGTAGACTAAGCCTTAGGGCTTTGTTTAAGACCATAAATGACCTTCCTAAGCATACAAACATGTGTCTCTCCTTGAGAAACATAACTTGAAGGTTACTCCATGAATACTTGTTCTTCAAGATCACCATTTAGGAAAACATTCTTAACATCAAGCTGAAACATCGGCCATGACTGGTTAACTGCAATAGAAAGAAGTTCACAGATAGAGTTGAGATGAGCAATGGGGGAAAACGTCTTTGAGTAGTCCACCCCATATTCTTGTGAGAACCCTCGAGCCATAAAACAAGCCTTGTAGTGATCAATAGTATCATCCGGTTTGCGTTTGATGGTATAAACCCATCGACAAGAGACTGTGTGCCCTAACAAGATAAGGAACAAGATCCCATGTGCCATGAGAGCGAAGAACGTTCATTTCCTCATCCATTGCAATATTCCAATGTGGAAATTAAAGAGCTTCCTTATGATTTCTGGGTAAAGATTCAAAAGAAATGGATAAGGCAAAATGACAGAAGGTTTCATCAAGGTTACCATAGGATATAACTTTAGAGAGAGGATGCTGGGTACAGGTGCAAGTTCCTTTCCGTTGGGCAACCAGAAGATTATCTTGGGTGGACAAAGTAGGTGACTCGCCATTAGGAGCAGTGTTGGAGGGAGTTGTAACATCTGGAGGTGGTTAAGGTTGACAACTATATACTTGTAAAGGAGGTTGAATATTATTGCCCAGTACAGTAATATCTTTTTGTGGTGTAACAAGACTATCATGGCTACCATTAAGATCGATTGGACCAGGAAGAGGAGTAGGTGAAGGAAGATCCATGAGAGGAGGTAGATCAACGATGTCAAACCAGGATTTAGACTCAAAAAAAGTGGTATCGACAGAAGTATAGTATTTACGACTTGGAGGTTGAAAGAAGTGATATCCCTTTTGGGTGCAAGAATAGCCAACAAATATGCACTTGATAGCTTGAAGAGACAACTTGTCAAGACTGGGGGACAAATCTTGAACAAAGGCAACACATCCAGAAACTCTAGGAGCCAACGAGAATAAGTCCTTTTTAGGGTAAAGATAGTGAAGAGGAACGACACCTGCTAAAGGAGTGGAAGACATTTTGTTGATAAAAAAAACAATAGTAAGGATAGCATTAGACCAGAGGTACTTGGGGACTTTCATCTGCAACATAATAGTATGGGCAATGTCAAGGATATGATGATGTTTCCTTTTAGCTACCCTATTTTGTTGAGATGTATGTAGACAAGTAGTTTAATAAATGATGCTAAAGGAAGCACAAATAGATTGAAACTCAACTTGCATGAAGTCAAGAGCATTATTTGTATGTAAAATTTTTGGATATGGAGAATTGATTTTGTATTTCAGCAATAAAGTTTTTGAAAATGTCAACGACACTATGACAATCTTTTAACAAATAAATCCAAGATATATGAGAATAATCATCCACAAAGACTACATAATATTTATGACCTTGAATAGAAATGACTTGACTAGAATCCTAAATATCGCAATGGATAACATCAAACATGTTGGTGGATGACATAAGACAATTTTTTGAAAGTAGCTCAAGTATGCTTCCCAAGTTGACACAACTTACATTCAAAAGAAGAGATAGAAACCCATGGAAGAGCCTAATGCAACTTTGCACAGGAAGGATGACCCAAATGATAATGCCACAAGATAGAGGATTCTGTACTTGTCATGTAGGCTAGCAACCCTTGAGGAATATAGTTGCAGACCAGTAGGTAGACTCCATCTGACTTCTTACACCTCAAACCAATTCTTCGCCCCATTTGCAAGTCCTAAGATATGAGACGAGACTCCAAAGTCTATCATCTAGGGATCATCTGTAGAAGCAATCAAGGCAATGCTAGTAGTGGTACCTAGTTGGGATGAGGAAATCTGTGCACGCATGATAGAGGGGCTTGGTCCCTATGTTTGGAGAAGGCGTTCATAGTTAGCCTGCGAGATGGTAATAGTAGGGCTAGATGCTGACACTTTGGTAGGTTTGAGAGTCTTAGTAGTGAAGTTGGCCACTAAAGGTTTGCTAAACTTGTTCTAACATTTCTCTGAGCGATATCCAAGTTTGCCATACCACTGACATTTTGGACGTTGTTTGTCTCTTTATCCACCTCCATGTCCACGACCTCGACTGCTAGAGGTAACAAGGGTGTAATGATCAACCACAAATGATGAAGATTGAGTGGAAATGCGCATAACTCAGGTGAAAGTCTCATCTAAGTTTGGCATTTTTTCTGCACCTAAAACATGTCCTTGAATCTGAGAGGTAACTTTAGGATTAATACTAACAAGGTAAACTGTGACTGTAAGCTTCTCTTTATAATGTTGAAAGGTGGACATATCTGTAGTGGGGGGCTGATAGATATTTAGCTCATCTATAAGTCTTATTAGAATACTGTAATGCTTTGGGTTAGATTTTTCTCCTTGTTTGAGTTGAAACAATTGCTCATAAACTTAGAATGTCTTAGAGATGTTCTTTTCATAGTTATATGTTCTACGTAGATTATCTCAAATCTTCTTTGCAGGTCGCATTATAGTGATCCCACAGGCAATAGTAGGTTCCATGCTAGACAATATCTAAGAAACTATAGTGGCATCATCAACATACCAATCTTTATAAACATCTTTAAGATCAGGAGGTGGAGAATATAGATGGTGTTCTTATTTACGAGCAATGATTATTGTCTTAAAACTTTGTGCCCAAAGAATGTAGTTAGAATGATTTAACTTTTCCAATACTCCAGGAAAGTTTTTAATCAAAAGGTCATGGCTCCCCATGATTTCACACCATCAACCACAGACCACATAGTTAAATTGAAGAAAGCACGGTTGAGACCAGATGCAAGGGAGCTAACATAGACCAACATTGGAGGAATTGACATGCTAGAGAAGATGATCGAATGGCTGGATTTTGCAACTCCACACCCGCGTTGAGGAGACTTGGAGAAGATGATCAACGCAAATAGGGTTGACGCAAACCCTCCTCCATGGGCGAGAAAGGGTTGACGACCATTGACAACCATTGACAAGTCCTCCTTCACAAGTTACAGACAAGCCGATGATGCAATTTCATCCATGGATGATTGATGGAGGAGATGACGTTGACGACACCAACTTTGACAGATGAAGGTGACGTCAGCTGCTAGCTTTGTGTGATCGACATCAGCAGCGATGAGGAACGACATAGATCACAGAAGGTGAAGTAGGGAAAGGGAAAGAGAGGGCACAAACAATGTCGATTAAGGGGTTTGACGATGTCCTTTATGAAAGGAGAGGAGGGAGACAAGATGTCGTAGTGCTTTGATACCATGTTGGAAAGAATAAAAGAAGAATGAATATTCTCATTTAGGGTTATAAAATACATATATATACAAACCCCTACACAACCACTCTTAAATGGATATCCATTTAGTCATTAAATGGATCCACAAGGAATAACACACATTTAACATACAGTAACTGTAATTATATTTATTCTCATAGTTTCCACCCACGTGCGTCTACTTGCTCCATAACTATTTCTGTATGTAATTGCTTTTCTAAGAAATTTCATTTTGTTTCTTACAAAACCTCACTGCACTTCAGTTTATATATGATCTTCCTACAAGACTTGGAAAGTGTATCAAATCAGAAGCATATGCTGATGCTGTAAGGTTCTTTATTGGGGCAAAACCCATTTTTGAGGTTAGATTTTTCACACGTGTCTATTTTATTTGAGGCCCTTTGTAAATGTCTTTCTGTCATGTTGCTTTGCTATTCATTTTTTTATTATATAAGATCTGTCATCAATTAATGCAAGTATTTTTGCTTCATTGTTGCACACAGGTATATGGAGGATCATCATTCCAGGATTGTAAGAAAGCATCTGAAGAGGCCATGAAAATAGTCTCTGAAAACCTCCAGGTAATCATAATGAACCTGCCTATTCCATACACTTTTCTTCACTGGTACTTTGGGAATCTTCAGAACATATTGTCTGTGTTATGTGAACTGTGTACATTTTAAATTTTCTCATCTATATACTTATTTTCCAATACTTTCATTCATAAGATAAAATGCTCTATATTTAATAATCATCTACAGAACAATATCTTGATTATGACTGGTTTTATCCTTCCCCTTGCTTTGGATGTGTTGTTACAGTGTCACCTCTCTGTTTGCATGATTTGGATGTTAGGAATGCTCAACATAGTCAAAGATCTAGAAAAAGGAGACACAGGTCAAAGCATTGATGGATCATCTGAGCCAAATTTGGTGCTCTAGTCGAATGACAAATATCATTTTTTGGGAACGACCAACATTAGGTTTGGGGTTCTGAGTGATTATCATATGGTGAAAGAATGAGAAGCTGGCCATTTTGTGAGGTAGCCTGAGAATATGCTACCACATTATTGGGGTCCATCAGATGATTTAGATTGAGTCTTGTGTATGAAAAGTATATTCCAGATGCAAGAGTTTTGTTTGACAGATTTCTGTTTGTTGCATGGACAGTTGTGCCTTCTCGATGGAATGTGCTCAGCATATAGCTGGTCAGTTTGATCCTTCGTTTGCAGAGATCATCTGCAGCCAAGTCATTTTGAAAGTTAAAATTCTAGTCAACTGGTCAAGCTTTTGGGGATTCATAATGGGTCAATTACCCTTTTGATATCTGACACTCCTGTCGTTAGGGTTTAATCTTATTTATCTTATATCATTTTTCTTTGTTGCACCTCTTCGATGTGAATACTTTAGTTGTTACTAGCTCATAGTTTAGAAATGACTAGCTTTCTCTTCCCATGAACTGTCGAAGGTTGGCCTAATAGTGGTTTTATATTGATATTCTTTATTAAGCTGCCTGACCACATATTTCCTGAATTCACAATTTTTTTCTTACATTAATGGCATCATTTTCAGGCAAAGCTGTATCTGGACTCTGAACCAATCGAAGCAAGAGCAGAAGCAGTTGTACTCCTCAAACAGTTGAACTTCCCTGTTAGTTCCATGCCTTTCTCCTCTTTATCCCATAAATTAGTTCAGTAGTATTTGCTAATGCCTAATTTTTTTTTCCATGTGGTATTTGAATCAAGATTGAGCTTTGGTGCCATTTTAATGTTGCTTTGTTTTGATTTGAGGATAGTTGAGAGTGGAATTAGGTGAAAAATGAGATTTAATTTTTCCATTACACATGTGGAGTACATATATACAAGTATTCATGTATCCTACATAGGTAGATCTGTATACCTATTTATGAGTAGTACACTAGTGCACAATTCTAACACTCCCTCTGAAGTTGGAGAGTATAAATTGTATAAACCTAGCTTGTTACAAAACTCTTTTAAAACACCCATGTTAAGACCTTTGCTGAAGATATCTGCCAGTTGTTGAGAAGATCAAGTATAAGGTATGCTAATGACCCCTTTTTTTATGAGGTCATGAACATAATGACAATTCATTTTAATATGCTTTATTCTCTCATCAAATGTGTCATTATTAGCTATATAACAATGCATGGTCAGTGGAAGTAGAACATGAACTCCCAAGTTTTGTTAAAAGATTTTAACCAAATTAACTCACTAGCTGTTTGTGATATAGATCTATATTCGACTTAGCACTTGACTTTGAGACGACATTCTGTTTCTTTTTTCTCAAGGTCACGAGGTTTCCACCCATATAGGTACAATAACTAGAGGTGGATCTTTTGTTTACTCAATCACCTACATAACTAGAATCCAAGTAGGCAACATAGGTGACCATTGTTGGAGTAAATTAACCTTTTCCCTAGATTGTTTTTAATATATGCCACAGCTCTTAGAGCTCCATGTTAGCAAATCATTCTTGGTTCCTTTATAAATTGACTTAGAAGTTCAACAACATAGAAAATATCAAGACAAGTGACTATGAGATAAATTAATTTACCAATTATCCTATGATACTATCCAACTTCTTTGAGTGGCTTGGAGGTGACATCCTAAAAAGAAGGATTAGGTTTTATGGGAGTTTGAGTGACTTCAAGAGACTTGTTTCCTTGAGCAAATAAATAGTATATTTCCATTGAAAAAGGCCCATTCTTCCTTTAGAGTAGGCAAACTTCTTGTCCAAGAAACATCTAGGATTTTCCATGTTCTTGATAATAAAATGTTGGTCAAGGAATTTCTTGGTGAACTTAGTACCTAAAATATCATTTCCAATCAATAAAATATCCTCAATATATATAGATAGAATGATATGGCCGAACGGATATTTCCTGTTGAAAATAGAGTAGTTAGCCAACACTTCCTTAAAATCATGGGAAAGCATAATGGAGCTTACCTTTGCAAATCAAGCTTGTGGACTTTATTGGAGCTTATAGATTGCTTTTTAGAGTTGACAAACTTAATTTCCCCCTTGAGCAACATATTCAGTATGTTGGTTTATAAAACTTCTTCCTATACACCACCTTAAAGGAAGGAATTTTGCACATCTAGTTGGGGGAGGTGCTAGGCTTTCTTAACAACCAAAGAGAGGATAACTTGTATCGAATTAGGTTGAGTCATTGGAGAAAAGGTCTTTGCATAATCAACTCTATAGTTTTGCGTGAACTTTTAAGTAACTAAGTGAGCCTTGTGATGTTCAATTGAGTGATCGGGTTTATACTTAATATTAAATACCCAAAAAAACCCTTAACAAGAATATCTTTGGGCCTTGGAATGAGCTGCCATGTCTCCTTGATTAGTGAAGCTTGCATTTCAACATCTATAGCTTTCTTTTAACGTGAAAAGGTAAGTGCTTTACAATAAATCTTAAGGATAGACTTTGACAAGATGGTAAGGGCGAATTTCTTATAATTAGGAGAAAGAGAAGTATAGGAAACAAAGTTGGAAATAGGATGTAAGGTAGACAAGTGGGTACCTTTGTAGAGGGCAATGAGAATGTTGATACAAAATGGTGTGTATTACGTTCAAAAAGATGTACAAGTGTATATATATACAAGCATAATGGGCCTAATGGGCTAAATACATCTAACACTCTTCCTCAAGCTGGAGCATATATATCAAGGAGTCCTAGCTTGTTACATAAATCATCAAATGGACTAATTCTCAAGGCCTTAGTAAAGATATCAGCCAACTCTTCAGACGATCGAGTGTATGCAAGAGTTATGACTCCATTTTCAACTTGTTCTTGTACATAATAGCAGTCAATCTCAACATGCTTCGTACGTTCCCGAAAGGACTCATTTTCAGCAATATAGATGGCGACCTGATTATCACAGAACATGTTCATAGGTTGAGGTACCTGTATACCCCACTCAGATAATAGGTTTTTGATCCATACTAACTCACTAGCAGTTTGAGACATGATCTACATTCAGTTTCAGCACTAGATTTAGAGAGAACATTCTGCTTTTTGCTTCTCCAGGTCACAAGATTACCATTAACATAAGTACAATAGCCAGAGGTGGACTTCCTACGACTATCTCCTCCATAGCTAGAATCAGAGTATCCTTTGACAAGTAAATGACCATGTCTACTATAGATTAGACCTTTATTAGGACTACCCTTGATATAAGATAATAACCAAATAGCATCATTCCAATGAACTTGTTTAGGTTCCTTCAAACAGATTTTTAAAATTTTTGTACGGATCGTGAAATTTTTATTAAATCACTTGTCCTCACATGTCTCAACAAAATGAGATTGCTAAGTGTAAACATCGTCATCTCCTTGATGTTGCTCGCACCCTCTTGCTTGAGATGAATGTTACTCATTATTTGTGGTCCAATGCAGTGCTTACTGCATGTTTTCTCATCAATTGTATACCTTCCTCTGCTCTTGGTGGATAGATTCCCTTTCGGTGGTTATGTCCTACCAAGGATTTGTTTCTTTTACCTCCTTGTGTTTTCAAGTGCACTGCCTTTGTTAAGGACCTCTCCTCAAGACTTGACAAGCTAGCACCTTGTTCCTTCAAATGTGTCTTTGTCGGTTACTCTCGTACTCAGAAAGGATATCGTTGCTATCATCCTCCCACACGTTGCTAGTACACTTTTGTTGATGTTCAGTTCTTGGAGGATATTCCTTATTTTTTTGCAGCTGATCCTTCTCCTTTTGTCCACGATCTGCTTCCCCATCCTTTGTGTATTTCACCTTCCTCTATTCCTACTATTGAGTCCATGACTGCTCCCTTATCCCTGTAGGTTTATCGACAGCGCTAGCACGTTCCTTTGCCTCCTACATCAGGTCCTTCCTTGCCTCCTGCTAGTCCACCTCCCTCTGATCTTGACTTGCCCATTGCCCACCGCAATGGTAAACGTGCTTCCATTGCTCATCCTATTTCCAATTTTGTTTCCTATGATTCCCTTGGTTCTACGCATTGCCAGTTTGCAATATCCTTGCTTTTGGAATCAATTCCTAAGAATGTTCATGAAGCACTAACTCTTCCCCATTGGAAGTCTGCCATGGATGAAGAAATGTAGGCCTTGCTTGGTCGTGGCACGTGAGAGTTGGTCTCTAGACCTGTCGACACCTCTGCTGTTGGATGTCGTTGGGTTTTCATCATCAAGCACAAAGCAAATGACTCTGTTGATCGCTATAAAGCATATTTGGTTGCCCTTGGTTGTAGTAGTTTCTTTAAAAGTTGATGTTATCATTTGTTGTGATTTTTCTTGAAGTTGTGGTTGTTTTTTTAAATGAAATTCATTAGATGCATGCATGCAAGAAAGAAAGTTTCCTTGTATATTAGAGTCTAAGGTATTGTTTGTTTCAATAACTTTAGGCTTCAAAAACTTGTAAAATTGTGAAGAGTGTAGAGTAGTAAAATAAACAAAGTTAAACTTCACAGTAAGTTATACAAAAAAAAGTTGTACGGTGATAATGGTATATGGAAGTTTATGTGGAAATAGAGTGCTCTCCTTCGATGTCGAAATAGACAAGGCTTAAGTCCTTAGTGTTTCACTACACACTAAGGTAATGTTATCATAATACACATGTTATGCTACATTATCTTCTTTTTCTCCCCTTTTAGGATCATTAGGTTGCTTGCTATAATGGCCTTAGACAATACTTGTTTCAAATAGTAACACTAGTTGGTCATAAATGGGACCCTTTACATGGTCCACATTTCAGATTTTTTCTAAAAAATGAATTACCTAAATACATCAAGATTTCACAAATTCATAAATTTGTATTGTTAAAATTAGTATGTATTGTCATTGCGATTTTTTCGTTTATAATGATTGTCATCGGAGTCATAGTGTTGTTCTACATGGTCTTCGATGATTTATTTTTAAAAAACGTAAAAAATTAGTATGTATTGTGTAATTGTTATTGTAAGATAATTTTTTCAATAATTGTTTTTTTTTTAAATTGATTTTTTTTATTGTTAAATGGCATTTTTTATAAAGTTACTAATTTTTACAATATAATAATATTTTTTTACAATGTTATAACAAATCTTACAATATTACAAAAAGATAAACCTTTTTTCCTCTTTTAACGTCTGTTGTTAATAATTTTTTTTACGTTACAAAAAATTACATACTTTTTTATTGCAACAAAAATATTTTTTACAATGTTATAATAAATCTTACAATGTTACAAAAAATGATAAACCTTTTTTTTCCTTTCAGTATCTGATGTCAATAATTTTTTTACAATGTTACAAAAAATTACACACTTCTTTATTATAATGAGAATATTTTTTACAATGTTACAATAAATCTTACAATGTTATAAAAAATGATAAAGTTTTTTTTTCCACTTTCAGCCTTTGATGTCAATAATTGTTTTTACAATGTTATAAAAAATTATACATTTTTACTGTAAGGAGAATATTTTTTATAATGTTACAAAAAATAATAGACTATTTTTTCTCTTTCAGTTTTTGATGTCAATAATTTTTTTTACAACGTTATAAAAAATTGCACACTTCTTTATTACAATGAGAACATTTTTTACAATGTCATAACTGTTACCCTTCCTTCTAACTACAAGTGCTCAGAGTTATTTCAAGAGAGTAATAGCGATATGGGACTCGGGAAACAAGTTGAGAGTTAAAATTGAAAACGGAGTCGTCACCTTGTTTTTACCGAAAAACAAGGAAAACAATAAGAGGAAAGGAGCATATTCTTTAACTCAAGGAGGAAATGTTAAAACTCTAAGAAAATCAAACTAAAGGTTTACTACTCAGAGATGGTAAGGATTCGGGATATTGGTAGGGAAGGTGTTAGACACTCTCAGCTAGCCCAGCTTAAGCTGGTCTTCTTATTGTGATTGATGTACAAGTTAACTAAAATGCAATAATGAACTGAAAGGGAAGATCTAGTTGTATGATTAGGAGTCTTTTGATGTGCCTTAATCCAACTAGTCCCAAGACAGAAAAGAAAATGCTGCAAGCTAGAAAAAACGTGGGTCTATGTAAAGATTCATGCACCGACCCGCTAAAAGTTGGAGACCAGAGGCTACCATGGTGAACTCCGGAAACACAGCCGGATTCTAGGTAAGCATCTGGAATCCGAGACCCTTGAAGTCGGGCCACGCTAATGCATGGCCGGTGGATTCCATACAAGGGGGGTCGTTAAGTTAGCTCCTTGGCCCATGAAGGTCTGTGGTGTGAACTGCTCAGGCAATGAAGAAAGCCTGTTGTGCGAGCTACTTAGGCAATAGACTTGCTTTTAGAAACAGATAAAATCGATTGGGAAGTCGTATAAGGAGTCGTGGAAGAGTCAGGTCTCGAGGCAACACTGCGAAGACGGTAAATCAACAGGGATATTGGGAAAATTATCGGGATATCGATAAAATCTATCAAGAAGCTGCATGAGGACTTGTGGAAGAGTCAGGTCTCGGGGCAACATCGGGAAGACGGTAAATCGACTGGGATACTAGGAAAACAATTGGGATACCGATAAAATCGACTAGGAAGCCGCACGAGGACTTGTGGAAGAGTTAGGTCTTGAGGCAACATCGGGAAGACGGTAAATTGATCGGAATACCGATAAAATCGACTGGGAAGCTATATGAGGACTTGTGGAAGAGTCAGGTCTCGGGGCAACACTGGGAAGACAGTAAATTGACTAGAATATTGGGAAAATGACCGAGATATCAATAAAATCGATCGGGAAGTTGCACAAGGACTTGTGGAAGAGTTAGGTCTCGGGGCAACACCAGGAAGATCAAACGAGCTGAACCTTTAAGGAAAAGTCGTAAAACAAGGATGCATGTAAAACGACTGAAAAAGCAAGGCAAGTGCAGTAAAATGTTCTCCTCCTTGCATAGGGGGAGAGCCATCCTAGCTTGGATGGAGCTAGGAAGACCATGGCTGGCAGTGTTGCCAGTCATCCATCTTGTGGAGAAGTAAAACAATGGCCGGAGGGGAGTTTTGCATCACCTTTGGCTTGGGAAGAGGAGAAGGGAGAGGACAGGAGCTTACCTATGTGTCTCATTGACTCTAAGGAAGTTGGAAGCTCGAGCGAAGCCTCCTGGATGCCTTCCTGTCATCCTCTAGATGCTCAATTCCTTGCTTCTAGATTTTTGGCTATTCTTCATCCTCTTTCACTACTATCGGAGTGAGGAGTATTTATAGACTAACAGTAGACTGTCTCATGAGATTGAATTTGACAACCTTAACCATTGTCTACCAGAAACCTCGTATTGGTCATGACCAATCACGACGCGGAATAGCCTATGTTAAGATGATCTTGATGGGGGGTTGCGGAAGTGGGCTTCCGGGGGTTTGGTTCCGAGGTCCCAGTTGTTCACGGTGGTAGTGTGCAGCTAGCCGGGTGGTGGGTGGAAGCCCCTAGGTTGCTAGGCACTTTCGAACACAGTGTGGCTGGAGATGGACTAAGTCCACGACTTGTCATAAAGTTATGGACTTAAAACTACGGTTTGCCGTAACATTACAGAGTTAAGTATACGGTTTGTCGTAATGTTAAAGGGGTTGGAACGGAAGTGTCATCTAGGTAGCGAAACTTCCGGTAATCTAGTGCAGAGAAGGGATGGTAAGCTGATACAACGGACTAAGTTTCGTTGTGTTAGGGATAACCCAACTAAGGGGGAAGGAAAGATCAGAAGGTCTGCATCTGGACAACACACGTAGGCTGTAAGTTTTGGACTTAGCCATTACATGTAGGGTGGAAAACAACATAGGATTGCTGCTCAAGAAGCATGGATTCCAGTCGAGAAATCCGGAAACCATCTGATAGACTTTAGAGTGGCTTGGCTGGTGGCGCGTGGGGCGGATGGTCGATGCTTGGCTGTCTGCGAAGAGCGTAACATTTGGCCTAAATGATATGCATAGACCGTAACGTTTGGCCAAAAGTATACGGACAGGCTAGAAGGTTTGGCCTGAACTGTACGAGATGTTAGATTGAATAACTCCAAGTATGAGGGGTCAGTAGAATGCCCCTCCCTAAGTGAGGTTGGATGACTAAAGTGGAGGTAGATCGAGAACCCAAGGTTGAGAAGGAACTCGACATACTTATGCATACCAAGATAACAGAGCTAGAGGGACTTACACTTTTGAAAGCTTATTTCAAAGAAGGCCAATGCCTTAGGAGCATACCTACGATAGGGGGATTAGTAGCATTGCTAATCCGCCCTCTTCGAAGCCTATCAAAGAGGAAAAAGAAAGGATTTACACTTTTGAAAGCTTGTTTTAGAAGAGGCCAAATGGAAAGAATGCTACTTAAGATTACTTGCTAGGTGTCGACTAAAAGGTTGATTAGTGGCTGTTGGGTTTGTGATGTGGAGCTTGACTTGATGGAGAGTCAAGCGGTAGTTGGTGGAAGTAGGCGGCAGCTGACAGATGAGAGGTGGCAGCTGGGACTTGTGGCCGGCTAGAATGTTGCAGTTGAAACAGGCCGTGGAGCCTGACTTGTTGAAGGCAGAGTCAGGCAGAAGCCGGGGATGCAGGAGGCAACCGGTAGATGAGAGGCGACAATCGGCACTTGTAGCTGGCTAGAATGCTGTGGATAGGCAGAGGCCGTGGAGTTGCTGTAGGAATGGCCAGATGTCCGACAGCTGGTTGGAAGATTGAAAGACTGGAAGCCAGTTGGGGAACCGGACGTGATTGGCGGAGGATGAGCGTGGACATGAAGTCCGTGGTGTTACGGCGGGGCGGGCTGTAGACTAAAGTTCGTAGTATTACGGCGGGCCGTAGACTAAGGTCCGTAGTGTTATGGCAGACCGTAGACTTGTGTCCGTAGTGTTGGTGACTTCAGCAAAATGCCAAGCTCGAAGTTGTCCCTGTTTTTCCTACACACTTGGTAAAGTTGTTAGCAACTAGAGGGAGGGAGCATTCTCTTCCCTTAGTGTAGGAAATTGGGAAACAGATGGACTTGTGTAATAATTGACTACTTATTGCTAGCTTCCTCAATAAAACTTGTAGTCAAATGATGGTCTGCAAGCTTTTAAATCCCCACTAGGCCATCAAGTGGGACCAAGATGAATTCAAGGAGATTCAAAAGAGAGATCATACCTTAATGACCCCTGTCCTTGAATTGGCCCCATGTGTTGGGTTGAATCTTCACTTCTTGTTGAGCCAGGAAGGGTGAAGTGTGCCAAGCTTCCATCTCCTCTTGAGTTAGGAAGGACGGAAGGTGGCTAGAGGTGTTGCATAGCTGGAGCTTTAGTGTAATTTGTTAGCTCTCCTCCAAAGAGTTCCAGTAGGTCATCTTCCAGCGCTTCCCCGGATGATGGCTGGAACGACACAGACTCCAGACTAAGGGAGTCTTCCTATGCTTCGGCTGGACTTATAGGTGAGGCTGTAGCTGATGGACCTGGCATGGCCTTTGAAGCCTCTAGATTAGGGTGGTCTTTAGTTGAGACTATCGTTGAAACAATGATGCTGTTTTGCTTCTCCACTTGAGGCGTAGTTTGACTTATGGTTGTCACAAGTTGCAGAAGCTGTGAACTGATTTGTTGTAGAGCAAACTAGATGAGTAAAAACAGTTCACCAAATAATAGGACAACCTAACGTGGTAAATGTTGTAAATGGAGTTATCCTAACGTGCATCAATACAATGCTAATGAGAGTTAGAATCTATAGAAATAATAACTCTTCCCCAGTAGAGTTGCCAGTCCTGTTACCTTTCTTGCCAACTACAAGTGCTTAAAGCTATTTCAAGAGAGCAACAATGACATGAGACTCAAGAAACAAGTTGAGAGTTAAAATTGAAATGGAGTCGTCACCTTGTTTTTACTGGAAAACAAGGAAAACAAGAAAAGGAAGAGTGCATACTCTTCAACTCAAGGAGGAGATGTCAAATCTCCAAGAAAATCAAATTAAAGGTCTGATACTTAGAGATGGTGAGTAAGGATTCAGGGTACTGGTAGAGAAGGTGTTAGACACCCCCAGCTAGTCAGCCTAAGTTGGCCTCTTTATTGTGATTGGTACATAAGCTAACTAAAATGCAATGATGAATTAAAATAGAAGATCTAGTTATATGATTAGGAGTCTTTTGACGTGTGCTAATCCAACTAGTCCCAAGATAGAAAAGAAAATGTAGCAAGCTAGAAAAAATGTGGGTCTATGCAAAGATTCATGCATCGACCCGCCAAAAGTTGGAGATGAGAGGCCAACATGGTGAACTTCGGAAACACAACCGGATTTTAGGTAAGCATCTGGAATCCGAGACCCTTGAAGTCGGGCCACGGGAATGCACGGTCGGCGGATTCCAGACAAGGGGGGTCGTTGAGTTAGCTCCTTGGCCCACGAAGGTCTGTGGTGTGAGCTGCTCAGGCAATGAAGAAAGCCTGTTGTGTGAGCTACTTAGGCAATAGACTTGCTTTGGGAAACAGATAAAATCGATTGGGAAGCCATATGAGGACTCGTGGAAGAGTCAAGTCTCGAGGCGACATCGTGACGACGGTAAATCAACAAGGATATCGGGAAAATGACCGGGATACTGATGAAATCTACTGAGAAGCCACATGAGGACTCGTGGAAGAGTCAGGTCTCAGGGCAACATCGGGAAGATGGTAAATCGATTGAGATACTGGGAAAATGATTGAGATACTGATAAAATTGATTGGGAAGCCGTATGAGGACTCATGGAAGAGTTAGGTCTTGAGGCAACACTGGGAAGATGGAAAATTGACTAAGATATTGGGAAAACGACTAAGACATTGATAAAATTGACTGAGAAGCCGCACAAGGACTTGTGGAAGAGTTAAGTTTCAGGGCAACATCGGGAAGACTGTAAATCCATTGGGATACCGGGAAAATGACCGAGATATCGATAAAATCGATCGGGAAGATGCACGAGGACTCGTGTAAGAGTTAGGTCTCGGGGCAACACCAGGAAGACGGTAAATTGACCGAGATACCGGGAAAACGATTGGGATATTGATAAAATCGATCGGGAAGCCGCACGAGGACTTGCGAAAGAGTCAAGTCTCTGGGCAACATCGGGAAGATCAAACGAGTTGAACCTCCAAGGAAAAGTCGTAAAACAAGGATACATGTAAAACGACTGAAAAAGTAAGGCAAGTGTAGTAAAATATTCTCCTCGCTGCATAGGAGAAGAGCCATCCTAGTTTGGATGGAGCCAGCAAGACCATGGCCGGTAGCATTGTTGGCCATCCATCTTGTGGAGAAGCAAAACAATGGCTAGAGGGGAGTTCTACATCACCTCTAGCCTGGGAAGAGGAGAAGGGAGAGGATAGGAGCTTACCTGTGTGTCTTGCTGACGCTGAGGAAGTTGGAAGCTCAAGCGAAGCCTCTTGGATGCCTTCCTGCCATCCTGTGCGGGAGCCTCTCCTCCAGATGCCTCGATTCCTTGCTTCTAGATTTCTGGCTATTCTTCCTCCTTTTTCACTATGTTAGAGTGAGGAGTATTTATAGACCAACACTAGACTGTCCCGTGAGACTGGATCTGACAACCTTAACCATCGTCTACCAGAAACCTCGTATCGGTTGTGGCCAATCATGACGCAGAATAGCCTATGTTAAGATGGTCCTGATAGGGAGCACACAAAATTAACGCTTGAGACCCTCCGTTTTCCAGTCGCTATGCTCGGAACCCAGTGGGTGGGTTCTGGGATTTTGGACGGATGAGGGTGGTGGATGCTAGCTGTGGAAGTGGGCTTTTGGGGGTCTGGTTCCGAGGTCCCAGTCGTTCACAATGGCAGTGTGCGGCTAGTTGGGTGACGGGCAGAAGCCCCTAGGCACTTCTAGACACAGTGCAGCTGGAGATGGACTAAGTCCATGACTTGTCATAAAGTTACAGGCTTAAAACTACAGTTTGCCGTAACGTTACAGAGTTAAGTCTATGACTTGCTGTAATGTTAAGGGGGTTGGAATAGAAGTGTCGTCTAGGTAGTGGAACTTCCAGTAATCCAATGTAGAGAAGGGATAGTAAGTTGACATAACGGACTAAGTTTCGTTGTGTCACGGATAACCCAACTAAGGGGGAAGGAAAGGTTTGCAACTGGACAGCACATGCAGGCTGTAAGTTTTGGACTTAGCCATTACACATGGGGCGGAAAATGACATGGGGCTGTCGCTTGGGAAGCATGGATTTCGGTCGAGAAATCCGGAAACCATATGATAGATTCTGGGGTGCCCTGGCTGGCTCATAGGGCAACACGCAGGGTGGACGGTCGATGCTTGGTTGTCTGCGAAGAGTGTAACGTTTGGCCTAAACGATACGCATAGACTATAATGTTTGGCCAAAAGTATACGAGATGTCAGATTGAATAACCCCAAGTATGAGGGGTCAACGTTAACAAATTTTACAATGTTACAAAAAATGATAAACTTTTTTTTCCCCTTTCAACCTCTTATGTCAATAATTTTTTTTACAACATTACAACAAATTACACACTTCTTTATTACAACAAGAATATTTTTTATAATGTTATAACATTTTTTTAACATTTTATCATTTTTTACAATATTACAACAAATCTTACGATTTTTTTAAAAATGATAGACTTTTCACATGTTACAATAATTATTTTTTTACAACAAATCTTACAATAATTATTTTTTACAATATTATAAAAAATTGTACATTTCTTTATTACAACAAAAACAACATTTTTTACAATGTTACAACATTTTTTAAGAATATTGAATCATATTTTATAATATTACAATAATTCTTACAATGTTACAAAAATGTCAAATTTGTTATCAATGTTAACAACATTTTTTATAATGTCTTAATTTTTTTAAGAAACTCCATTGTCGCTTTGGCACTCACTTCCCTCCAGCTCTTGCTAGCATTTGGGTGGGAGATCTCTCAGTGAGCATGCCGCTGTTCTACTCCCATGAGAGGTTGGATGTTGGTCTTATTGGGGACCTGAATTATGAAACTAAGATATTGAGCTCTCATCTGCAAAATGAGATTGGATCAGTCCCTTGGCTTCGTTGATGCTATAAAGACAACAATGTACTCCGAGGTGGCATGACACCGTTGACTATAAGAGGAGGAAAATCTGCCAGATAACAAAATCACCAAATCAGATGTTTCTAAGTAATGAAGCCACTTTAGTTGATGGGCAAGCTAGAGTTGTGCATAATTGGAGATATGTGATCAAACAAATAGTGGACTCCACAGGTTTGGACCATGGCTGTCCTGTTCATAGTTGCATTCAAATGGCACTCTCACACGGTCCAGTTGGGTTTTCTGACAAGACAAAATGTGAAGATGTACTGTCAAAAGATGGACATGAGCCATCAGAAATTACAATGTGCATCACAATGACACATCTCAGCAAGTGCTTCTTTGATTTCTATTCAGGAACAAGAGGAAGTTCTGATTCACGAATTCAAGAACTGGACTAAGGATCAAGGGGTTGCTGATTGCATCACAACAAAGTGTCAGAAAGTTTTATTTGATATTTTAACTTCACATAAATTTGCCTCCTATGTGATTTACTGTGTGAATGCTTCCAAGTTGGCAATGTGAAAATTGTTGGTGACTTAAATTTAGTCATCTTAAAGATGAAAGATGGAGTTTACAAACAATCCCCGGAACATTTTAATCAAGATATTCGATTGGTTTGGGAGAATTTTCGCAAAGTTGGTCAAGAAATGGCCTGTTTAGCTAGTAGCCTCTTGAGCAGCTCACAAGCTTCAAGTCAAAAACAGATTGCTGTCAAGGAGAACTCTGGCATTCTTGATAGCACAGCATAGTCAATATGTGGCACAGAGCAGTCCACAGAGGAGCAAGCTGATTCATCATATTTGGACAAGGTTTCCATTTGCAAGGAATGCTGCCTTGAAGCACATGGAAGAAGCTGTCTTGTTTGTGATGGGTGTGAAGCCATGTACCATATCACGTGCATCAAGCCTGCCAATGAGGAAATCAATATGGGAAGCTGGTATTGTGCTTCTTGTTCGAAGAATAGAGAACCATCAGAACCTGATATGACTGTTAGCCATCTCAAGTGTCGGCATCGTAACTGTGTTGTGTGCCATAGACTGGAGGAATTGGAATCCTGGGGATATTTTGAGAAACCTGAAGTAGGCTTAGTTGACAGCTCGAGGGAACAATCTGTTTCAGATGTGGGATTTGATTTGCGACCATCAAGGACTGCCATATTGCAATTATGCAAGCAGTGTGGAGCATGTGAAGAGGAGAATAAAAAGCTTGTGATATGCTCAAACAGAGGGTGCTATTACAAGTACTATCATATACAATGCTTGAAGGAATCCCAGATTGCTAGTGATCTCCAACCACCTAATCGCTGGTATTGTCCATCTTGTCTATGCAGAACTTGTCTCATTGACAGAGATGATGACTTAATCTGCCTCTGATGGTTGTGATGAAGCATAGCATACCTACTGTATGAACCCGCCTCGAGGTTCAATTCCTAAAGGTAGATGGTATTGCTTCAATTGCAACTTGGTAAGAATCAGGAAAGGAATGAGGATGTTTCAGCAGTCACTCTTGCAGAAGTGTCAATGGTGTAAAGCGGTCAATGGATATGCTTGTGAATGCAGCTGAAAAGCTTAGTACTGAAGAACAGCTGGTAAAAGCAATTGTGAGAGGGAAGTGACGTCAGTGATCATAACATTTTGTTTTCTGGTTTGAGTTTTTACCGGTAGGGTTGGCAATGACTTTCGAACTTGTTTCCTTCTATACTTTGAACGTAATCACTAAAATTGGATTTTTTGATGATAACAGGACAAAAGAGGAAGAAATCAAAAGGCTCTAAACCTTTTTCAAACTTCTATACTTGGTTCAGATTTATGCAGTTCTATGCCTTAAGTGGAATAGCAGGAAGGGCTGACTGTATATGTATTTAATGTATAACTTTGTATTCTTCTTCTTTCTAGCCTTGTGCTAGACTTATTCACTGATTCACTTCTTTTTTTTTTTTTAAAAAAAATTTAAGAACTTTTTATCATTTTTTACGATAGAGCAATTACAATGTTATAAAAAATTGTACACTTTTTTATTACAACGATAACATTTTTTTACAATGTTATAAAAAATTACACATTTTTTTATTACAACGAAAATAATATGTTTTACAATGTTATAATATTTTTACGTTTTAACCTTTTTTTTTTAAATTTACTGTAGAAAGTTTTTTATGTTCGATAAATTACTATAAAGAGTTAGAACTACATAGTGCTTGGAGTTTAACTCTAGTTTGTCGAATAGGGCTTTAATGCAAATTCTAGGCTATAGAGGAAGTTGTCTAAATAAGAAACAGGGAGTTCAAACCCATGCAAAGTTGATATTCATTTCTTGTAGAATCAAAATCCACATCACAAATTTTGTCATCTACCTTATTACAAGATAGTTCTCTAGGACGCATTTCAGCCTTCAGAATAGAAGGCATTGTGGATTATAGAGATCCTAGAAACATGGTGTTCTACTAATTTGAAGTAGAAACCCCCCTTCACAAATAGGGATTTTAGGTTTTAGTAAATAACCTTACATCCCTTACAGTCTGCATTCATATATGCGTGGACCCTGAACTGAAGAAACCCAACATTCATTAGCTTCAAAGGAGAAACCCTCCTTTGCAAACAACAGTTTTGAATATTGGGTTCAATCGATTCAAAGGAGAAACCCCCTTGTATAAACAGGATGATCCCATAAATGGAAGATCTCAATACCTTTTGTGTGAACGATGGGTGGGTGATGCCTTGATCGAAGTGATGCATTGCAAAGGACTCAAGTGGAGGTGCAAATGGAAGTGATACAAACGATGATGGTGGTTGGGGGACAATTGAATGTTGGGATGGGAGTGAAGGTGAGATAGAAGTCAGAGTAGATGCCTGAGGGAAGGATGGATGCTTGAACTGACATGTGGAGAAGGCTCTTCCCTTGAAGTTGGACAGGGGAGGGAGAGAAAATGGGGAAAAATCTTCTATTTATACTCTCAAAAAATGAGGGAAATTTTTCCAAATTTCCAGATGGCACAAATGTTGGAATTTTTCTAGATTTCCTTTTTCTTGTTTTCTAAGAGGCACAAACCCAGCCCCTTAATATTTGGATTTAAAAAATCATTTTGACTTAGATACTATATAGAAATGCAAGGCATCTAACTTAAAATTAATTGTTTATGAGTGAGTAGGCCATCTCTTTATGTACATGTACTAGTATATTTGCATTTTTCAATATGGGATTATTCCAACGAATGTAAATATATTTACAAATATACAAGAATCACAATCATGAAAATAATTAAATAAAATACATTATAATTCAATTACATATAATCCAATTGTAAAAACATATTTTTATTATGTATAATTGTTACTCAAGACTAGATATTTAATTTGATAAACATAAATATGTGTATAAAATGTACATTTAAAATATAAAAAAGTAATTATCAAAATAGTGAAAAAACACAAATGATGAAATATAAAAATTAAAAAGGTCATTTAAATGGCCAGAAAAGGAACATGGGTCATTTTTTCTTGAAAAATTTGGGGGAGGGAAGTGACCTTTTCTCCAAACTATTTTCCCATATTTTTGAAAAATAAAATGATTTGGAATAAAAGCGTTTTTTACAACAATGTTGGTCATTCCATAATTGCTTTCTTGTTGTCGTAGTTGGATTTCATTATATTGGCCATAGGTTTTTGATTATTTTCACGTTTATGTGTTGTGTAATCAAAAGTTACAACGTATTTATATGCTTCTGATAACAATATATTTAGAATGTCCCTTTTTATTAACATTTCAATGATGTCACCTTTGCTCTTTAGAAGCTGATCATAATTCAACATTCAGTTGGTGTGTAAAAATTTCTCATATTAAGATTATTGTCATGTACCAATGTTTGCTCTTGCAATTTTATTTTTGTCTTTATGCAAACTGATTCACCCTTGAGATTTGGACATTGGGAAATTTTGAAGGTGGATGATTTGAAGATAGCGCTACTTAATAAATTGGAAGCCCTACTATCTGGATTTCATTCTGAAACCAGATCAAGAACATTAGATACTGTAGCAATGGGTGACTTGAAACATTGTGACAACGAGAAGCTTGTAGAGTCAATTCCTTTCCATACTCAAAATCCGGTATGATCTACATGGTTTTCTTAAAAAAGAAATCCTTGTTTATTTTTATTTCTTGTTATTATAAAATAACATTGATATTCTATTTTATTCACTGTGGTTGCTTTACGCTGCTATTTGATTTGATATTACTTCTTCTGAAATACTGCTTATTTGGATCACATCCATTTAATTATCATTCATTTCTGGCGTCTAGTGCTTAGCATTCACTGCTAGTCCGAAGTTTCAATTTGTTTTGGTGATTATGATGGTGAATCAATTGCTGTAATACCATAAAAACTAGTAAGGTAGAAATGTATTGACATCTAACTTAAACTTGCATACCCATTTGTGATACTAATATATTTGATAATCTTGCTCAATAGCAATGGTGAAATTATAGTGATTGTTATTCATAGAATTAAAGTTGGGTGGATTAAATGAAGAAATGCTTTTTGAGTGTTATGTGATAGGAGGATAATCTTAAATTTTTTTTTAAAAGTTCTATGAACGTAGTACTATTGACCTAGCTATACTTTATAGCTCAGAATATCAGGTTATAAAGTATGATCATATGTAAAAAGTTAGTGTTGTTAAGGTACATATGTTTAGATGGATAAGTGGTAATATTATAAGGGATAAGTCAAAATATAATTTTATTAGTAATAAAGTAGGACTTACACTTATTGAAGATAAGATAAAAGAAAATTAGCTTAAATGATTTGATCATATCCTTAGGAAATCAAGAAATGTATTAGCTAGAAAAGGATAATTAATTAGTGTAGATGAAATTAAAAGAAGTAAAAGTATGCCTAAAATTATTTGTTTAGGAATTGTTAGAAAAGATTTAATTTTATGTAATTTAACTGACTAGTTGACAATAGTTAGAAATACTTAGTAGAAAAGTATTCATGTAATTGACCTTATATAGTGAGATTATGGTTTAGATTGCTGTTTTGTTATACTAGAAGGTTAAACTTTTCTGTTATCTTAAGCACACAGTTTTTTTCCAGCTGCAGAAGTTGCTGATTTATTTCTTTGTTTTCTACTTTAACTTCTTTGTACATTCATCACATAATATTTGTTACTTTTCTCACGTTGTTCTTTTCTTGTTTTAGGTTTCTATTGGTGAATTTTCCAAGACAGTTCGTGCATATCGAATCATATTTCCTGAATCTGAAGGGCGTCTTGTTAAACTGACACAAGACCTGTTTACCAGGTAATATTTTGTCGGCACTTTGCTTGATCTGCTTATTTTGTTTTTGCTATTCTTCCTTTTTAATTCATACTACCCAAGAAGTTAGCTCCATAATCCATATGCATTTAACTTTCTCACCTTCTGAGGTTGATCTTTGTGTTAAAGGCATTTTCAGACAATTGAATTGCATATGAAGAAAAGGATAACTTCTGCAGATTTGTTGTCAATGCTGCGTAAGAATTTATTTTCAATGCATGCTTGCTATTTTTCCAAATTTGGTTCTCTATTTGAAATGTTACTCCTTTTCATATTTTTATACAGTACAGAAGCAGTTGTCTTTGTAGGAAAAAGGTTGGTGAGGAAGGAAAGTAGATATTCCTTTGACATTATTTGAGCTTAATAGGTCTTTATCTGATGTTACTAAATTCAGTGATGTTATGACTTATGACTTTATTAGGGTTCAAGAGATGTGTAATTGATCATTCGGTGTTTGTAAGAAAAACTCTAGAGGTCATACTATATCAACAGTATATGTTGATGATATCTTGCTGATAAGTGATGACAAAGTATTTAGTAGAAAAAACAGCATTTGACACATCACTTTGCTATATAAGACCTAAGGAAGTCACAATACTTCCTCTGAGTTGAGATTGCATACTTAAAAAGTAGCATGAACCTGTCTTAGGGAGATTGAATTGTTGGGGTGCAAACCAGAACACACTCTAGTTGAACAAAATCTACCTTTCTGGGATGACTCTTCGAAGGCCTTCTAGGATGTTGGGAGATATCGTTACCTCATTGACAAACTCATTTATCTCATTGTGATTAGACCTAATATTTCCTATGTTGTTGGACTCTTGAGTCAATTTATGCAGAGTCCATGGTAGATGCATTGGCTTGAGGTAATGAGAGTTCTAGCTTATATCAAGAACAATTTGGGAAAAGACTTGATATACTTTAAACATGGACATTCTCATATAGTTGCTTATTTGGACTTTGGATATGCAAGTAATAAAGTTGAAATGGGACCTCAAGATGAATATCAACGATGAAGATGGCGACGTTGAGTTCCTCTCGATGTCGGTTGAGGGTAGAGATGTCGAGGACGAGCGGTTGATGAATATCAAGCTCGTCAAGAAGGGACTTGATGAAGGTATAGTATTCAAGCAAAGATTGATCCTCTTGGCAAGTGGAGAAGAGGGATTCATCGACTTCACATACCCAAGTGATGTTTTCATTGTTGAAAGTTGCCCGCAAGGTCTCCTAAATGTGTCGGGCAAGACAAATGTGTGAGATGGTGCATGCGATGGATTCGTAAGCGATGATCCATCCAATGATGGTTGTGGCATAACAGACAGGATAGGCAAGATCCTTGATTTTCGGTGGGTCCTTGTGGAGATGCTTCTCCTTGGAGTGGGCAGCAAGAAAATTTTCGAAGAAACTTGCCCACAAATGGTAGTTGGTGAGATTAAGCTTGATGTTGATCGTCGTGAACTTTGAGGTCTAGTCGTCCTTTAATGCCACCATAAGCCGTAGTTGGGGAAGGAGGGAAGAGTCGGTGACAAGCAGGGAAGGGAAGAGAGGGGGTGGTGGCAGGATTAGGGTTAGTTAACCCATGCTCTCGATACTATATTGAGAATAATGATGTGCTTAATTACAAAAGGTTACAAAAACATATATATACAAAGATTCATGGGCCTAATGAGCCAAGACACTCATTAATGGTACTTATGTAACCTTTATATATAGAGACATTGTTGCTTATGAATATATCCTACTTTTACATATTTCTTTTTGTTCAATAATATTGATGTTTTATAACCTTGACTTCCACATGCCAACATAATTAGTTGTCTACTTGCTTGCTATATCTTAATTGTTGGAGTAAATTATGAGTTGTAAAATACTACAAATAACCTTGAGGTAAAATACTACAAATACATCCCAATTGCAATGATTGGAGTAAATTATGAGTTATATAATATACCTTGAGGTGAAGCATTAGAGATGAGTAGTAAAATACTACAAATAACAAGGAATTATATGTCCATACATGGATGTGTATTTGTTTAGTCTTTTGTGCTCCTAAGGAGACCATCTTAGTCATTGATAATAATCCCATCCATCTTCTTTCTCTGAATAGAATGTAATCTTACAAGTTTTCTTGTTGGTGGTCCTAGTGGCATATGAGATTCCATATTTGAGTGACGCTTTAGGAATATATCTTATGGATTCAGTTTTTTGTATATATTTATTTTTATTGTTATTCTCGTTTCTCTCTTCCTTATGATTTTATGTGGGTGCTTTTGTCTTTTTTTGATTTTTGGTTTTTTCTTTTGATTACTTAGGAGATCCATGCTCCAATAATCTTTGAGATATATTTATAGCTTGTGCTTGTCTAGGCCTTATATTCTCTCGTTAGTGATTGACTAATTCCTTATTGTAGATGCTATATGGGCGGATGTTAGGGTAATGGACGAAGTATTACTTGAGGCAGCTCTTCCTATTTGTTCATTTGAGGTATTCTTTCCCTTTCTTCTTCCACAAATTGTTGCAAAGGTTGAAACTCCAAGACCAGCATACTGCATCAAAACAATCTGCTTTGTTCATCTATATACCATTCATTCCTTTCTAAAGAACCCATAACGTTAAATAACTTACTCAATGGTTACTCTGTTGACCTAGTAGTGATTGAAAAATAGATGCTTATTGAAAAAGGAACAATGAAAATTGTGGTATACAAACAACAAACATGATAGACAGCATGGATTGTACCACTAGAAAACAAATTTTCAGAGAGTTATTCAAGGGTGTGCAATTCAGGTCAAGAATAGATAGACGTGCGTTCATTATGTTTTTATTTCTCAAATAGAACAAAAGAAGTATATGTAAAAAAACCCTTGGAATTTGAGGATGATAAATATCTACATATACTAAAATGAAAGAAAATACTTTCTGAGTTGAAAGAAGTACAAAGAGCATGGTATGTTTGATTAAAATCATCTTTACTTGTTTATGATTTTATCATGAGAGTGTTGGACACCACTCTATTCATTAAGTGTATGACATTTATATTTGGTGCAAGAAGTGAGGAATCATGCAAAACTTTTGCAAAAATAATGCAAAGTGAGTTTGAGATGAACATGATAAGTGAATTGGCATTTTTCTTGGGTTTTCAAATAAAACAAATGTAAAATGGATTTTTCATAAACCAAGAAAAATACAATGGATGAGTGTAAGCTAATACAAACAACATTGTGGGTTTAGTTCCATATTGAGTAGTGGTGTGACAACCTTTTGTCATTGTCAACATCTTTAATTACCATACTAGGATCAAGTTGCAAGCTTGACACCATCTATCACAAGGGAGCAATAGATTAAAGACTTGGAGTGGAAGTGGGAGGAGGAGGAAGCTCCTTGAAATGGTTGTGTAGGTTAAGGTTTTGGGAGGGATTTTTGGAGAGGTTGATAGTGGAGATAGATTAGGGTTTACAAAGAGTGCTGTTGGACCTATGAAGGACTATCCTTGCAACAAATGGTGGGTGTTTAAGGGAGAGAGTGGTGACAAAAAATTGGGCAATTGACATAAAGGAAGGGTGGAGACGGTGTTGGTGGTTGGTGACAATGAGAAAGGGACAGATGGCTTTGACAAAAGTGAACAACATTGGTGGTGGTGATTTGGAAGAGGGTGTGATTAGAGTTTCCTTCTCTCCCACTTAGATTTCTTACACTTTTTGGACTCTCAAAACCTAAGCTTTGATATCATGTTAGAATACAAGAAATGGATAGAAGTAGAATGATTCTATTAACAAATAAAAGTTATTTATGTATAGTGGCTACATAAAAGAATCAAAACAACTTAACCAATATGAGACTAAACATACAATACCCATATAACCCTAATACATCATTTATTTTCATAGCTTGAAACAAAGTTCACTTGTTTGGTTTGAAAAATTTAGCAATTTGGTAGGCCAAGAGGCTTTCAAGAGATGCATCATTTAATGATCATTCTTGTTGTCTGGGTGGATGTATTGGTGTTTGACATTTATTTTGCTGGAATATGAGAAACAAAAGAATACCTTAGTACATTCTTTGTTGCTAATGATATGGGCAGGTTACAATATTTTTTTGGTATCAATTTTGCCTATTCCAAAGTTATGATGTCAATATCTCAAAGAAATATACTTTGCATTTGTTACAATAGACATGACTTTAAGGTTGCAAGTTTGGGAGTATTCCCATAGAGTAGAATTTAATTTTTTGGGATGATACTTCTAGGTATTTGGAAGATCTAGACCAATAGAGGGGTCTGATTGACAAAATAATTTATTTGATGGTTACTTGTCCTGATGGTGCATTTGTAGTGATTTACCTTCCCAGTTCGTATATCAGCCCAAGGCATTTCACTGGGATAAGGCTATTCATGTGCTTGTTTATATTAAAGGGATTCTTGAGAAAGGTCTTGCATATGGGAACAGTCATCTTAGGATTAAGGCCTTTTTTGAGTTTGTTTACACATGAGAAAGAGGCGACAAGATGTTTACTTAAAACTATTGCACTTATGTTGGTGGAAACTTGTAACATGGTATAGTGAGAAGCAAAATGTGATGCCTAGGTTTGATGTTGTGGCCAAATACAAGTTTATGGCCTAGATAACATGTGAGATGATGTGAAGAAGGTCTTTTTTGATGGAGCTTGGGATTGATGTTGTGATTTCTATGGAAATGCACTTTGACAACCATGTTGCCATGTTCATTGAAAATAATCTTACCTTATATGAGAGGGTTGAAATTGTCACTTTGTCCATCATATGATGATGCACAAAGATTTCTCTATGCCATTTTTTTTAACAGAAAAAACCCCTCAATTTTATTCATCGGACAGGGTTCTCTATTCCTTATACTCAGTCTTTAGAGTAGTTAGTAAACATCTTCGCCAAAGGCTGGGGTGGAGTTTTTAACATACTTTGCATCAAGCTAGGTGTTAGTGGTATTTGGGTTGGATCCATTTAGATATAAATGGATATCCATTTATGTATGTATAAATATTCTTGTTAGTAATGAATGAGATACTTTTCCTTTCTCCTTCTCACACTAGGTATGATAGATTATATATGTTTTAACTTGAGAGGGAGCATTAATGTCTATATTTATGTGTTACTTATGTCATGTCCTTGTTGGCATGTAATTGGGTTCTTGGATCTGTTTATTTTCAAGCTTGTATATGCACTCTTGTAATTCTTTAATAAAGATAGTCTAATGACAATAATAAGTCGTTCTTCTCCCTCTCCACAATAAATATTCATCTTATCATCTTTCTGAAAGTACTTCATTATTTTTTATTTTCACCAAGTCATGCTCTACAAGCAATGATGAAAATTAGTATTGCAGGCAACAAGAGAGGTGATCAAGCAATATATTTCCAGCACATTCTTATTTCTTTTAAATGAAGTGTCAGGTGCTTTATTTACACTGCAGAAGTTCCTATTGTTTAATTTTTATATATTCCTGTTATCACTTCTTCTATAAATGATATGATGCTTATTTTTATTGATTGGAAAAAAAATCTGGTGTTACCGTGCAAATTAAAGGAATTTCATAGTCTCTCATTCTCGACAGAGAACCAAACTTCTTCATGAAGTGAATTCATTTCCAACAGCTGCTATTAACTCCTACAAAAGCTGCTAGAGATTGGTTCACAATTGGAAATTTTTTTCAAATTAACAACCAAGCAAATAATCCATGTTTGATGGGAGAGTGGGTCATCCTACTGGATATATTGATGGATCTCCTCAACCTGATGGACCTTTGCTGGTTATGTTGAAGAGAAAACTGCCAAGGAACCTTAAGTGCATTTACTGCAGTGGGCTGAAGAGGACACTCTTTGGCTTCTTGATTGCAGTTTGACTTTTTACAGCAACCATATGATGCAAGTGTTCTCGAGAGAAAAGTTGAAAAAAGATCCTTACCCAATGCTGAAGCAGAGAAGATAAACCAAACTCTACGTGCATGATATAGATGTTTGAATTTTAGGAGTTCCACAAGTTGTGATTTTTTTATGGTTAACCATCTTCAAGAAAACAAATTATATCAAGACACAATTGCACTTATCATGCAAACAAAAAATGTCCATCAAGACTGAAGGACAACCCATGGTCAGAAGTCTTAGGCAACTGCAGACAGCTGCTTAGTTCAGAAAATGATGTGGTTTTGGACAAAAGTGATCGATTATTACAGAATGCCAATAGTGACATGTGGCATGTGTGTCAGCCTGTTGATGTCAACGATGTGAATGTTAGCCTGTAGTCATTAGTGACAAACATTAGTGATTATCAACATAGGTGATTGTCAACATAGGTTTCCTTGATCCTCAGTTTATACAACCTATTGGTGGAAACTTCCTTTTTGCTAGGACATTCCTTTTCTTAGGATATACTGTTGACTGTTAAGGGTTAGGTCAGCATCATTATAGGTCAGCAGATTAGTTCTAAGGTAGGTTGACTGGCGAGCAAGCCATAATCCAATGCATTAGTTAGGTGTGTTGAACTATGTCTCACTCTAGGACAAGCTAGAATACAGGTCTGTTCTGCTTTGGGATGGGCTGTCCCACAGGGCCAAGCAAAAGTTCACATCACTTGAGAATTAGCTATTCCTTGTTATTTGAGAGGCCAAGCTGTACATGGAACCTATTTAATGCTTCCATCGGGGATCAGCTTGGCCAATACCCCTATCAGGTGTCCCCTATTTCGTTAAGTGAGGGGATGCTTTGCTGGGTGAATTATGGCCGTATGGCATAGCTAGGTGTCCCTACGTGGTAGGTTGCAAGATGGGTGGGATGCTACTTCATAATGTTGACAGTTATCAATCGTTGCTATTGAGGATGACACGCAGGGATGCAAATTGCCTGGTGTTCTTTGCAATGACGTGAATGCCATGGCATTGTCATTGAAATGACTATAGGTGGCCTTTAAGTAACCCCTTTTTCTGGTTGAACCTTTCGCTAGTAACTTCTGCATGTCCAGTTCTTTGTGTCCTCAATCTGTTCTCCTGAGCTTCCATGCTACATTTCCTTTTGGGGTCCAGCTCAAGCCCTAACTCCTACATGTGGTTCCAAGTCCTTTTGACCTGTTTGCTCTCCCATGCAATCTTTATGCACTTGCATTTGTTTTAGGGCGTTGGTGCTTTTGTTTGTTGGATTTGATGCTCTCACTAACGTAGCCACCACCACCTCTCATAAGGTGGAGCAGGTAATTGATGGTTTGCCACCTCCGTTATATCTATCCTTTCTACAACCATCCCTACTCACCACTGTTATCATGTCCAAAAGTTTTGTCAACTTTGCTTGCCATCTGTTTGTTGCTTGAACCATTAAGGTTGTAGATAAATAGTTACGTTGATGGGAGGAGGAGGAGGAGAGAAAACAAAGAAAAAAAGGGAAAGAGAAAAAAGGAAGGAGGAGAAGAAGGAAAGAAAAAAATATGAAGGAGGAGAGAAGGGAAAGAAAACAGGGAAGGAAAGTAAAAAACAGAAAAAGAGAAAATGGCAGGAGAAAGGAGTAGGAAAGAGCAAAACTTAAATTTTAAAAAATGATGCAAGTAAAAAAAGAAAAAAAAAGAAAGAGAAATCAAAAAATTCTAAGGGTAGATTATATCTCTCTTTTTCTACCTTTGCATGATTAGAGGTTCTCTACTACTATTATTTATTACATGATTGGAGGTTCTCTTGATATTGCCTTAGACGGTATCATCCAATGGTTATTCTATTTCTACTTCATTTATATAATTGGAGGTCCTCTAATTGTTACTACCTTTACATGGTTAGAAGTCCTCTGTTACTACCTCCCTCTGAAGGTTTACTATTACTATTTGTTGTTTTTAGTTTTTTTTGTTAAGTTATTGAGTCTGTCGTGGTATTGAATCAGTTATATTGAAGAGGAATGGGTGGAAGATTGATTTGTATATCATTAATGAGGATAAAACCTCTTTATATAAGGGATAAACAGACATGACAAATGAATACTAATCAATATAGAAGTGTGGAACTAAACTCACTTACAACATCTATTTATTATACCCAAAACTCCACACTCCCCTTTAAGTTGGAAGATATATATTTATTATACCTAGCTTGTTATAAAGGTTTTGAAACATACCAGGACTCAATCTCTTAGTAAGAATATTATCTAGTTCTTCAAAGGACGATGTATAAGGAATTGTAATTAACCTTTTTACAACTAGATCTCAAATATAGTGGTAGTCAATTTCAATATGCTTGATGTGCTCATGAAATGTTTCATTTTGTGCAATATATATAGCTACCTCGTTATCATAGTGCATGAACATTTGTTTTTGAACTTTCACTCTCATCTCACTAAGAAATGATTTAAGCCACATTATTTTACGAGCTGCCTTTGCCATTGATTTATATTTTGCCTTAGCACTAGGGTGAGAAATAACATTTTGTTTTTTACTATGTCAAGTAGATTTCCCCCAACATAAGTGCAATATCTTGAGATAGATTTTCTGTCTCCCTTGTCATTTACATAATCAGAATCTGAAAAAGCTTGGATCCTTAAGTATTTGTGAGCCTTGTACACAAAATCTTTACTGAGTGTTCCTTTAAGATATGCAAGCACCCATTGCACACCTATCCAATATACTTTTGTTGGTTCATGCATAAATTGACTTAGCAACCCAATAATATATGCTAAATTAGGTTGTGTAACAGAGAAATATATCAGCTTTCCAATTAACATTTTGTACTATTTTAGGTTGGCTAGTTTTTCTAGTAACTTATCCTAGAATGAATGATTCTGTTCAATGGGAGTAGTCTCAAGTTTGTAGCCTAGAAAACTTGTTTTTACTAGTAAATCTAAAGCATATTGGCATTGAGAAAAACTTTCTCTTTTAAGTATGTAAACTCAATATCTAGAAAATATCTAGTTTTACCCGTATCGATTGTGGTAATGTATGTTTGAAGATGTACTGTTGTCCTTGTAATATATGCAACATCACTTTCAATAATGAGAATATTGTCAACATATACAACTAGAATGAGACAACCAACATTTATTCGTTTTACAAAGACCAAGTGGTTCATAGCACAATGTTGAAAGTCTCCCATAAAACATCAATAGTCTTCTTTAACTTGCATACTCTATTCTCCCATTAAGCAACATACTTAGGAGGTTACTTTATATAAACTACTTTAGATAGATCATCGTAAAGACATTTTTAACGTCAAGTTGATGAAGCTCCCATTTGTGATTGATTGCAATTGAAAGGATCACACAAATGGAATTGTGTTGAGCAAAAGGAGAGGTCTCAACAAAGTCAATTTCATAAGTTTGAGTAAATCCATGAGTCACAAAGCAAGCTTTATATCTATTAAATCAACTTATCAGACTTGTACTTGATGTTAAAAATCCATTTGCAAGAAACAATGTTCGTCTTAACAGGACAAGGTACTAACTTCTAAATGCCACGAGATTGAATTGTGTCTACTTATTTGTAACTGCTTTCCAACATGGTAGCTATAAAGCTTCCTAATAAGTCCTCTGTATAGACTTAGAAGAAAGAGCCATGACAAAATTTTGGCATGATGGGGTAAAATAAATATAGGATATAAAGTAGGAGATAGGATGGTTTGTGCAAGTATGAGTATCTTTAAGTAGGGTAGTGGGAAGATCATTAGAGGGTGGAAGATTTGTAAGGGGGGATTCAACAAGTTTAGCCACTAGAGATGGTGGCGGTTGGCGATGTCGTTGATACACTTGCAACGGATAGGACAAAGTAGTAGTTGTGTCACTACTAGGTAAATCACTAATAAGAATAGAGACAAGAAGAGGAATAGGTTCAAGGGACTTGGAAGTATCAAAAAAAATAAGGTTGTGATTTAGAAAAGGTGATATTTACTGAGACATGGTATTTCTTGGTAGGAGGATAATAACATTGATACCCCTTTTCTCTTAGAATATCCTACAAAAACACATTTTAGAGATTGTGCTGAAATTTTGTCTAACTTGAGAGAAAGACCTTGAATAAACGGAACACACTCAAGCACATGAGAAGTTAAGGCAAAGAGTTCCATGTTAGAATAGAGATGATGTAGAGGAATTTCACTCTTAAGAGGTGTAGAAGACATGTGGTTCACTTAATAGGAAGTGGTAAGGACAACATCAGACCAAACGTATTTTGGAATCTTCACCACACCACCAAGACACTATTGTAGAAAGAAGAAAAGTACATGAATTGATTGGCCTGACCTGAACAACGATGAGAAAAGGAGCGAAACTTCAACAACCACACTTTGTTGAGGTCAGATGGAGGATGCACAAGGCAAAAGGAGGGGCAGAACTTCAGCAACCGCTTATTTGTAGAACGACCCAACTGCGGTCATAGGATGGGTGTAAAAAGAGGGGCGAAACTTTTGGCAACCACTCTTTTGTAACATGGAGGAGATGACCCTACTTAGGGTCACAAAGGAAAGGACAATTGGACAAAGGCTCCTTCAACCCACTAGTCATTAGAGGTAGATGTCAAAGACAATCGCTGACCCTCTCTGTTACTCGATAGGTGAAGCTACATCCTAGTGATGGAAGAGGTCATCAACCCTCGATGGTTGGATAGAAGAGATCTTTGACCTTTAACGACTATGCAGGAGGGTTTGTTGATGTGCAAAGGATCTATGGAGGTGTTGACAGATTGGATGAGCAATGAATGCAATACTCGGATGTTGTCAACATTGAAGGTGGATTTGGTTTAGGTATGCTTTAATACTGTGGAAGAGGAATGAGTGGAAGATTGATTTGTATGTCATTAACAAGGTCAAAACCTCTTTATATAGAGGATACATAGACATGACAAAGGAATACTAGCTAATGTGGGACTGAACTCACTTACAACATCTATTTATTATATTCAAAACTCCACAAGTTACAAATTGGATGTTTCAAGCTTTCAGCTTGAGGGGGAGTGTGAGAATAAACATTAGATTATTTGTGTTGTTATGTGGGTTTAGTCTTACATTACTTTAAGTGTGTTGGTCTTCCTCATGTAACCTCTAGATAAAGTAACTTTATGTTTTGTTAATAAAGTGTCAACTTTCACCTTTTTCTCTTGTTTCAATAGAGGTATTGTATGCTTTTGTATTTTTATGTTCAGAATGGGATTTGATCCTTTTGTCACAATTGTATTTCAGTGATACTGACAGGACGTCAGCCTAATCTGAAGGAAGTTTCAGAAGATAACAAGCTGCAGGTTGCTTTGGAAGGCAGCAAAAAGGTTGTGATACAGGGAACCATGGACTTATTGCTGGTAAGAGATTGCTATGTTACTTCTAGACAATAGATCTTTCAATTTCATAGTATTTTTTTGGCAGATATACTGAAACTACCTTTTTGAGTCAGAAATCCAGCACATAAGAATAGTTTGACAAATTTAGCAAGGTGGATGTGATGGTGGTTTTCATTGATGTGTTATGGATCACTTGGTATTTTATAAGAAAACTAATATTGAGTGTGTTATTCTAGTTGTTTATGTAGATAACATTTGCTAGGAATTGAGTTTACATATGCTAAGGAAAAGCTTTCCTTATTGTAGAGAAAGCATGTCTAGGATTTGTTATAGAATGTTAGATTGATAGGTTGTAAACTAGAAAACACACCTATTGATTAGAATCGTTCATATTAAAATAGTTCCACATTCATAAATGGAAGGACTTAATTGAGCTTAATATATGAAGAATCTTTCTACTTATTGTCAATTTATTTTGAAATGCAATTTCAACAATTCATTTTAGGATGCTTCATTAAAGTCATTAGGTGATTTAGGAATATATAGACAATTGATTGGGAAGACTAAACTTGATATTGTTTATGTAGTGAATTTACTAAGTCAGTTTATCTATGAATCTAATGATGTCCATTGCCAAGGAGTTGTAAGAGCTATTGCATGTATAGAGAAAGCTTCTAAACAAAGCATTATTTAAAAAGGCATGATTATTTACAAGTTGAAAGCTACTTAGATTCAATTTAGGTAGGTGATAAAAGAGACAAGAAACCTTTGGTTTTGACACTTATTTAAGAGGTAATATACTAACTTGGTGTAATAGGAAACAAAATGTTGCATTTAGATTTAGTGCAAAGTAGAGTATTGCTCTATAGAACAAGCAACTTGTGAAACGTTGTAATTAAAATCAAGGATTCAAATCTTGGTATCGTATTGAGATTAGTCCTCTAAAAAAGGGAAGCATATCGAAGATCGATGATCATATCGATGATCGTATCAATGAAAACACAATACTTTTGTGGAAATGATCATAAAATATCAAATTTCATTTTGAAAATTAGGGATAAGATATAATAAGTTATGATAAGCATATAAAAACACTTACATAAATATTTTAGGCAATTATCAAGCATAAAATATCAATTAGATAGAGATATAGTAGTTACATGTATGAGAAAAGTCTTAAACTATTTACAAATAAGTAAACTTATAATGACAAATGATTTAAAAACAAAGGAATTATACATATAAAAATAAACCATTTCGTTTTTAATGATTTTAATAATTAAAAATTTATTTAATTATAATATTTTAGAGTAAACTATAAATTTTATTCTTATAATGTAATTAATATATTTTACAAATTCTTTGATGAAATAATTTAAAAAATTGAACATAAAAATTGTGATAATATAGACGAATAATGTTATTTATTAGTAAACGTGAATTTTAAACTTTGAAAAATATTTTTATTTTTAAATAATTCTACTTTTTAAAAACATACTTTTTATTTTTATTTTTTTCTCTTTTTTAAATGTATTTCTTCTTTTTCTTTTTCTTTTCTTTTTTTCTTTTTTTCTTTTCTTTTTTTCTTTTTTTCTTTTTCTTTTCTTTTTTTCTTTTTTTCTTTTTCTTTTCTTCTTTTTCTTTTCTTCTTTACCCTTCTCATGTGCTGCGTGTGTGATCATGTCAATCATTGTCTTGAATTTCTGATGAAACTCTGTAAGATTGCAACGAGATAGGTTCTGTTGCTTCAGTTGCATTTCTTTTGTAGTTGGCGGAGTTGACAAAGGTGTCAACAATCCTAGAGAAGGATGTTGGAGGTGTCAGCGTCGTCGGTGAAGGCATTAGTGGAGTCTTTAGGAGGCATTAGTGTCATTGGTGAAGGCATCGAAGGAGTCTTTAGGATGAGTTGGCGACCCTCAATGACAGATTGTTTGATTTGTCAATACTGTTAGGATTTAGGCTTCACTAAAGGGAGGTGAATAGTGAACTTTAATAAAAAGAGATTTTCAAAACACAAAGCAACCATTGAGAGAAAAACAAAAACACACAAGAACATAAAGGATTTATAGGCAAAAATATTGAGATTTCTACTATTTCTTGGTGTTTTATAGATTTACACCTCAACCTTCACAATCCGGACACCAACCCCCTTGCTTTTCTAGACTAAGTAATAACCTCCCTTTGAAAAGGCAACAACGTTGTCTTGTGCAAGTCATCAACCTTGCACTTCTCACTACAATCTGATGAGATAAGCTTCTTTTTCTTCAATTACAATGAAAACACAAATGTAATAATCAAAAAAAAATTACAATTAAAAGCACAGAGTGATTCTCATGAGAAAACAGATGCAGGAAAATAATACTGGAAGCTCTACACTTTTTTTTCGAGAATCCTAATTTATACATTTTTTCCTTAATCAAAAATGGAAACAATAATTTATTACAATAAAGGGCATAATCTTGTGGCTTGATTTAATTCTGCAACTATTTAAATTTCTTCCTTTCAGTACTCTTTTGTGATCTAGTTGCATCAACTTTGATTAAGTCTGTATCCATAAATTTCTAAAATCTTGGAATATTGAATCTTGTATCAGTCAAGATAATCATTGGTTAACCTACTGGTAATATTGACTTACCCGGTGCTTAGTTGGGCTACCCGATAAAACCTTTGGTTTACTCAAATGTATATTTAGTTCAATTTTTGAGTTACCTGATCAAAAATGTGTTTACCTGTTTAAGACTTGTTGAGTTTATAGATACAGAATTTGTTTACTTGATGATTTCCCGTGTTCTTGATTCTGCTGATGCCAATATATGTAGTAAAGAAATACTTAATAGGATAAACTCCAAATAAGTTTCCCATTAAGACTTACGGTAAATCCATATCAATGAAATTAAACATATATCAAACTTATAAGTTACATCAAAATTTAATAATGAAATCAAGAGTATTTCCATTAAAATAAATAAACTGATATATAATTAAATTTTTTGGTTTTACCGATATCTATACCGATGTTACCCGAACTATTAATAGTTATTAGGATTGGTTTACTCGAACATAGTCTCGGCTAACTTGATAAAGACGATAATATAAAATTAGGTGTCCCACCTCAGTACCAGTTTACCCATTAACATAAAAACAGAATAACTAAAAATATATATACTCAATGACTTTTCTAAAATTTATACTTTAAATTGCATCATCAAAATCAATGAAGGTCCTAACAAATACTGTGTAAATCGATATTGAGGAAAATGAAAACCAAGACAGATCAGTGAAATTTTGGTGATCCATTTTGATTTTTGAAACCTTGGTTAAAATCCCTTCTACAAGAACTTGCTTTTTGTGTCAAAGTCTCCTATGGCTATGCATTGTGATAATTGAGTGACTATCTTCGTTGCAAACAATCCAACCTTTCATGGAAGGACAAGGTAATTAGAAGTTGACTATCACTTCATTAGAGATATGGCCATGAAAGGTTTAATTGTTACCCTCTATATTCAATCATCAGATCAATTAACTGATATTTTCACTATGGGATTTGAATGTAGAAGTGTTTGAAAATCTATAGACTAAGCTAGATATTTTTGATATATATGCTTCAGCTTAAAAGAAAGTATGGTGAGAAAATAGTGTTATTTATGTCACTCTCCGTAATTGGGTTATTGGATATCCATTTACCTTTACATAGCCACCCAATATATATATGTATCACCTTGTAACCTTAAGGTATAGTTAATGAAAATACTTTCCTTCTCATAGTTTGCAATCGGCTAGTGTAGGTCCCTTGCTATTCTTTATTTTAATATATTTCTTATGGTTGCTTGTCATAAAACTATCATACTTATAATAAAGAGCTAACAAATAGTACATTGGGCTACTAAACTTACACATGAATCCTGGTAGATAGTATTGAATATCTTATACCCCATCTAAATGCATATCAATCTCTTATTTTGCATCAAACTCTCAACATTTTGTAATTCAAGGGAAACTGCAAATGCATCACAATCTTTTTCTCTGGATATACTAGAGCTCGAAAATAACTGTCTAATTGCAACAAACCTTTCATTCATTGATAAATAAACTTTTTGTATTAAATCAACGAGTTCTTGTACTTTTTTAGTGCTACTGCTCTATTTGCAATCTCTGTTAGGATGTACTAGCAAGCATGAAGGTGGCCATCCAAATTTCCAATTGCAAGGAAAATTCTAAAATAATACAAAATCAGCTTCCCAGAGTATAAATGCTAATTCATTGAAAATTTGCCTATTACATTTCACGTGCATCAGCAATGCCATTAGTATAAGTCATATGCTCCTTCCCCAAAGTGGCAATAAATTCATTTTCTTTGACTGGTATTGTCTTGCCAGGATTTTCGGCAGCTTCTCGATGACAACCTTGAAGTGCTGATGAAACTCAGGGATTTGATAATTGATTGGGTTCAGGAAGGGTTCCACAATTTCTTTCAAACTCTTGGCAATCATTTCCTTTTTCTTTCTGGAAAAAGTCACACAACCAATCATGACACTACAGTTGTAGATAGGATACAACCAGATAGGGTACAGGCAGGAATTGTTCTTGTTCTCGCCCAACTTTCTCTTTTCACTGAACAACATGCGATTCCTAGAATTACTGAGGCAAGGATTCATATTCAAACTATAACAGCTTTTAATTTTTTTGATATATTGTAAAGGGATTTCAACTTTTCTTTCTTTCATTATTCCTTAATTTTTCGAAATGTAGCTAATGTTTTATTATTTTCCTTTTGTAGGAAATAGCTGCTTCCTTTTCTGGTGGCAGTGTTCGTGGTTATGAATATGGACCTGCATTTGTGCCTGGAGAAATATGCAGAAGCTTTCACTCTGCTGGAGAAAATTTATTAAACTTTGTATGAGAAATACACTTACACTTTATTTATCTTAATTTAGGCATATAATGAGGGTTATCATTGGTTTCATTGTGACATGGGCTGGTGGTCATGATTCAAGTTGTAGGAAAAATCTCTCCATTTATGGAGTTAAAGCCTCATACAAATGTGCAATTCAACCTTCTCAGATCCTACATTGGTGGGTGGCTTATACATTGGGTTGACATTTTCGTAATTTTGGGTTGATAATCTTGAAAATTGTAAGTGTCAAGAGCCATGTTACAAACACCAATCATCTACCACCACCAACTGTCACCTCTCTGACACCCAACCACCTCCGACAGCCTCCACTTTCTCTTCAGCCACCACCAGTCCAAGGGAGCCTTCCCACAGCTGCAATTAGCCTTAGGGAGGTACCAGCAGCAACCACCAGTCTCTAGGGGATCCTTCAATTTTAACGGCCTCTGGGTGTAGATGTTTAACAACTGTAGAATTATAAAGAGGAGCTTAAAATAGCTAAATTTCTTACAACACTTCGACCAAAGATTATGTCATGAGGCTCAAAGAAGACCAGTGTCATGCACTTTTGTTTTTATCATTTTAGAGTAGTTTCTTTTGTTTCTAGAAGGGGGAGGTATGGGGCAGCATGTGGTTGGGAGGGGTGGGGGGGCTAGGTTCCTTTTGAAAAAATTATTTTACCTACTCCTTGCATTGTAAATTTAAGCATGCATCAATGACATGAAAGGGGAGGGTCTTGTCTTGCTTGTTATTCTATTGTGTTCTAGAGAACACCTTAGTTATAGATGAGGAGCCCTCCGTTGTCATCATCCTTGAGAAGTGTTGCATTGCCACCTTAGGGCCTTAACTTGGTTTTCTTCAAGTAATTACCCTACCATTGGGCGAACACAAAATGCTTAATGTCTACTACTAGTTGTGTGACACTTTGTATGGTGATGGGAAATCTAGAAACTAGTTAAGGTTCATGACAACCAAGTATTATACTTGGATTAGCTGATAGATGTGGAGTTGTAGGATGTGCTACTCAAGCTTGTGCATGATTAGTGGAAGGTAGTAGTGGAGCATTGACAACTATTGAAGGACATGTCAGAGGAAGTCTACTCCTGATTGAGGGAATTGTGAGTTGAGCCATCCAAAAGCAAAGATAGGGAGGTGCCAAAATAGGTTGTCATTTATGAAGAATCAAGAGCATCAAATCAGTTTTTTCAGTTTAGAATGGAGAAGGGGATCCTGTGGATTGGTTGCTACAAATAGAGCGTTTCTATGTCTTTTATAGTGTTGTTGACCCACAGAAGGTGAGCCACATAGTGCTTGCTCTAGTTGGAAGGCAAGGTCATCTAGTGCTAGGATTGGAACCACCAAATTTTGTAATGACAACTTAGGCAACATGATTGTACAAAGGAAAGGTAGATCAAAGTTGAAGGGTGACTAAAGGGGGAAGTTCAGGCAGCACAATGAGTACTTTGATGGCTAATGGCCAGGGATGGGACAAAACACCTCTGATCAAGATGTTGATGCTAGTGGAGATGAAGAACTGTTGAGTCCAAAACTTATACTACAACTACGATGAGAAGTGGGAGTGTGGCCAAAAATGCAAGGCTCAAACATTACACCTACTGCAAGGTGAGTGGGGTGAATAGAAAGGATCTTGGAGGATGACAATGACTTAGGACTGTCGAGAAAATGCTGCAGATGGTTCTGACCATATGGGGGGAGGAATGTCATGAGGCCCAAAGAAGACCGGTGTTGTGAGGGGGGGGTGGGGGGTGGGTAGGTAAGGTCCTTTTGGAAAAAAATATTTTACCTAAAGTATGCATCAATGACAAATGATGGATGAGCCTGGGGGGGTATTGGGGAGCATGGTCTTGTCTTGCTTGTTATTCCATTGTGTTCTAGAGAGAACCTCAGTGATGGATGAGCAACCCTCCATTGTTGTCATCCCTGAGAAGTGTTGGATTGCCACACCCTAGGGCCTCAACTTGGTTTTCCCTGAGTAATTACCCTACCATTGGGCGAAACACCTGATGGCCACCACTGGTTTTGTGATGCTCTGTGGTGATGGGAAACCGAAGAGCCACAACAGATTGCCTCCTAAATGTGGACAGATTCTCAGCAATGATGGTATAACATTTTTTGAAGACTACTCCAGAGATCTGAAGATCTCCAAACGTCAATCCTTTTTCTATCGAGAGGCTTGGATTTCCAGCAGATCAATGCCAAGTAGCAGTAGAATTTGGTGTCCAAGCTTACAGAGGACAAACTTTAGAAAATGATTAGACCAGTAACAAGGCCTTGATAATATGGTTTTTTGCAGTTATGGACATTTGAAAAGGCTGAGGCCTATTCAAAGATAAGCACATGCAGATTATCTACAAATTTCATAAAGATGGCAAAGATATTAGAGCTACCAACACCACTTTCACATACCTGATTCTGAACATGACAGGCTTCTGATATGAGAGACTATCAGGCTGTTATTTTGCTGAATACAGTTTACATGATTATAATTTTTACCCTTATGTCTAAAGCCCATAATTTCAATTTTGATTATGGAGTACCAAACAACATTTGTGAAAGGCCATCATATTCAAGATAGATTTTGTGAGGATCGATTCAACTTCTAGAGGGGGGTGAATAATGTGTAATAATTCTTTTTAAACAATTAATGACAATCACACAATATAATGCAAGAATTAAAGCATATTAAATTTTTTTAAGTAGTTTCCTAACTGATTACATCCACCCCTAAGCTATACAAGCTTGAACTTAAGTTAATTCACTATAATTAAAGTTACAAACGTGTGTTTTAGGTCAAACATACAATCTACTATACAAGAGTTTGTTGTAGCACTTCTCAACCAACCATACATAGGTGTTTTAGGTCCAACATCTCAACCAACAAAAGTTTATGGTAAAACTATTCTACCCACTACTTCTAATCACTAGCAGTGAACCACTTGTGTTTTGTGGTAAAAACATAAGTAAAACCAACACAAAAATTGTACCAATACAACTCTACAAACTAATGGTACTTACAGAACTTGCTCTTGCTATTAGGATGCTAATCATGGATGCTTTAAGCTTTGTGCACCTTTAAGAGCTTTCAACAGATCTTTAATGAGTGTTTGAGAGTGAAAATTGAGAGCTTTATGTTCGTGTAAATGAAAGGCATCAAAATGGTTGGACTAGGGGTGATATATATAGTGTGAAAAGCCAAGTCTAATGGCTAGTTTTTCAACCAAAACGGATTAACAATTTTACAATCGTTGATCTATTTTCACCAACGGTCGGATTGGACAGACCAAGTTCTAGATGAATCATTATACTGTTAAATGGTCCAAAAACTACTGGAAAGAATATTGCTAAAATGGATTAATGAAAGGTTTTACCATTAATCCGATTTTGTGCAAAATAGAGCCCTGAGTTTTTTGGTCTAAGGTCCTAGGAATGATACCGATCCTTAGTCCAAATTCTACTGAAGTCTATTTTTCATTAATCCGGTTTCGCAACCGTTAATCCAATTTTCACTAGAGTTTTTAACATAGGCAAAGTGTTGTGTGAAAAAAGATATGAAGAAATGCATGGAGCAAGAGCAATTTCATTCTACTAATCATGACACATGCATGGTTGGATCTTCATGACTTCAAGTCTTCATGGACACTTTGAGTGCTTCAGTTCAATGAACCTTCTTTCTTGACTTGAATTTTACCCTTTGTGCTTTGACTTTGAATACTGGATTTTCAGTTTCTTCTTCTTCATTATCTTCACGATCATATTTCTATTGCTTGATCTTCATTATCTCCATTTGTGCTGAACAACCCTTTAACTTATACAATCCTTTTTGACATCATCAAAACATAATGCATACACATAATATATAAGGGGTATTATCCTAATAGATTTCTGGTTGCATAGGATTGCTAGAGACCCTTGACATAGTTTGGAAACTAGACATTGAAAAGGCATACAATGGCATCTATTGGTCTTGTTTAGAGGAGATAATGAAATGAACCGTTACAACTGTACTGGCTAAGTGGCTATTCTGTTGGTTCAGTTTTTTTTTCTATTTTGGTTAGTGAGTGGCCTTGTTGATTCTGACAAAGGTCTATATTAGGGGGATCCTTTGTCCCAAAAGATTTCTCATTGCATAGGAGTGCAAGAGACGCTTGGCATGGTTTGGAAATGAGACATTGAAAAGGCATACAATTCCATCTATTGGTCCTGTTTGGGGGAGATAATGAGGTGTACTGGCACAACTGTACTGGCTATTGTGTTGGTTCTGTTATTTATTCTATTCTGGTTAATGGGTGCCCTTCTTGATTCTGACAGAGGTCTATATTAGGGGGATCCTTTGTCCTCTCCACTGTTCAACCTAGTGAATGAAGTTTTTAGAAAGATGTGCTGTATTGCTATGAATAATGGTAGGCTTTTTGGTTTCCATTCTAAACATTGGATGGCTAGTGTCCGTTTAGTGTGCAAAAGATAAGATCATTTTCTCAGATGCCTCGTTGGGGTAGGTGCAGGATCTAGTGTTCCTTCTAGGTTACTTTAGAGTAATGACATGATTGAATGCTAACTTCCACAAATCTATGGTAATTGGTATTTCATGTACTTTTCCAACTGTTGTGTCATGCAGTTGAAATGCTTGAGTGCAATGAAAATTGACATCATTACCTGTTCTGTTGTCCAATCTACTCTACAACTGTTTATCTAGCTTTAGAATTTGGAAGGTCCTTTTGCATAAGATTATTTTTAGGAAATGGTATAGGGGTCCACTTCCCTTTGGGGAATTGTGCCCTTTAAAGGAGAAGTTAGAGGGGTTCGATAGGGGTGTTAGAGTTGGTGGATGTGGTTCATATTTGTTTGTTGGGGAGGGTGGAGGATGGAAGATGGGCCAACTTCTATAAGGGATGGTGGGTGAGTGATTGCTTGTTGTTAATAGAGCTTGAGTTCCTTGTTAGTAAGTCCATGCGCATGCATTGTGATAATCAAATCACTATCTTCATTGTAAATAATTCAACCTTTTATGAAAGAACCAAATATAAAGGTGGATTGCCATTATGTTCCAGACATCATTATTAAGGATATTATCTCTACTATGGACATTTATTCTTTTGATTAGCTTGCAAATATTTTCATTAAAGGATTGGGTGTAAGGTCATATGATTATTGTTAAAAATAAGAGAAAGGAAAAGAGGATTGGGTGTAAGGATTGTCTTTACTATCTAAAAATAAGGCCTCTTATATAGAGGCTACATGACATATACAAATAAGTTTCATTAATGTGGGACTAAACTTATTTGTGTTTTAAGGTGCATCAATCGAGAGTGTCACCCACGTAAGTTGTGTCTATGGAGAGTGTCAATTGTAGGAGAGGCAATGATAAAGAGACTCATCCGGTGGAGGTACATGGCGAAAGGTGCGAAACAGAACTGTAAGCATTGGCAGTGGCGTAGTATAGCAAGGGTTGAGAAAGAGAGAGGGGGACCTTAGGAAGGAGTGGAAGGCAGAGGGTTAGGAAGAGACTGAGAGGTTGGTTGGGAGGATGTGAAGACTAGGTTTCCTCCTCCCCACCTTGGATCTTTTTTTAATAACCTCTCAAAACTTAAAGCTTTGATATCATGTTAAAAATAAGAAAAAGGAAAGGATTAGATTGTCTTTATTATCTAAACATAAGGCTTCTTATATAGAAACTACGTGACACACACAAATAAGTTTAACTAATGTGAGACTTAATTTACACACACCTAACACCTAATACATTATTTACTATGACAATTATATTTGTAACAAACTTGATATATATACTCTAATATGAGGGAGAGTGTTCTAGTAAGGTTATGTGTTATATGTATATACTCTAATTCCTAACCAAGTAATTTAAGCCTATCTCTACTTCTTTTAATTTCTCTTGTATTAATTAATTTTTCTCCCTTGATTGGTGCATTCGTTGGTCTCTTAAGGATATGACTAAACCACCTAACTTGATTTTCTTTTATCTTCAATAGGTGCAATGTCCATCCATTCTATCCTAATTAAATTATTTTGTATTCATCCCTTATAATATTACGATTTATCCATCTAAGCATATACATGTTAGTAATACTATGTTTTTGCATATGCTTATGTTTTCCAGTCTAACATTCCAAGTCATAATGTACAGCTAGCTGAAGGACAATTTTATAGAAGTCTTTTTTAATTGTAAGGGTATCCTTCTATCATAAACATTTCTCTACTTCATCCATCCTATTTAATCCTATAAATAAAATCCTCTATGATTTCACTTGTTAAAATATAAGAAAATAAGGTGAAAGTTGGATATCATTAGCAAAATATAAGACCTCTATATATAAAGACCACAAAAATAGTAAAATACACTTAACAATGTGGGGTTAAACCTACATAAACCTAAAACATTAATATTCTTTAACACTCCTCAAGTTAGAACATCCAATTTACATAACATTTCCGACGACACAAACAAACTCAATTGGAAATAAGAGATATAAAGATAGTAGTAAACCTCCAATCATATAGAGACAAAAGAGGTAAAAAAGTCTAATTGTGTGGAGGCAATAGCAGTAGAACTATCAGATGATATTGTTGGATCTTTACATTAAAACCATTTGATAGTAGAAGAGAGAGCAACTCTGTTATAAACTCATGGTTTGCCATCAAAACATTCAATGTGGGACATTTTTACTATCCAACACTCCCTTGCAAGTGTGGCTCAAAACCCTTTTCACTCCACTGCGAAGCATTCAATGTTGGGGGGCTGATGGCCTAATAGATACAATTTCAGGAAAAAAAATCAAATGTTGTATTAAAAGTAGCAGTCAAAGGTAATAATAATGAGCCTTCAATTATGGGAAGATAGTTAAAGAGGTAGATATGGAGGTCATTTGTTTGGCTAGCTCTAGGGATTCAAATACCATGGAGCATTGTAGCTGTGAAAAAAGGAAACAAATGATGAAATGCTACATAGTGGAAGGAGTTTTCCACCGTACTGACCACTGTACACTAAAGTATTTTTAGAGCTCTTCTCTACAACACAACATTTTGTGTGCCCTGATGTAGGGATCACTCTTGCACCACCCACATGTGCCTAGCATGCGGTAACATTGCATACAAACAAATGCGCACATGAACTAACCTTAAATTGTTTTGATATTTTTTTGACTTTTTTACTTCCACCATTTTTGTAATTTTTTAATCCTCAATTCTTCTCTTCCCTTCCCTTTTTTCTTTTACACGTGCTTCATTCTCTCTCTCCAACTCTCCCCGTAACTTTTATTTGCTTCTTTTTCTTTCTTTTCTTTTTTTGGTTTTGTCTCCTTTTCCTCACTTATCTTCTACTCTGCAATTGTTCACCTACAACCTTAACTGGTGCTAACAACAACAGTGACGATGAAGCAAGAGGTGATGATCTCCTTGTTGATGGATTAAGGCACAAATGACATTTCCTCCTAGGAGTGGAGACAGGTGGCCACGATAAGGGTGAGCTTTGTGTTTCCTTCAAGTAGGAGCACCAATGGTAGGAAATATGGTAGACAACCTTGTAAGGGATGGAGCATGGGAGAATAACCCTAATAGTGGTATGCAATAGAAGAAATGACCTTAGAAGTGGCCATAGACATCACCGTCTGATGCAAAACAACTCATGTAAAGGGTCATAGTAGTTGTGCAACAGGATGAAAACTATAGGAGAGGTTGCCTACACAAGTGAGAGTGGTAAGAGGTGTTGCACATGTGAGCACCTTTGTGAGTTGAGCTAGACTTGTTGAGGTTTTATGTGAGAGAAGCAAAAGGTGGAAGATGAGAGAGTTGCCTAGGATTTCTATGTGAAGGTGGACAGCAGTGATTTTGGTGAGAGTTAGAGAGGAAGGTGAAAGGGGCAATTGGGGTTGGTTGGGTGGAAGGTGATTACTAAGATTTCCCTCCTCCTTGCTTTAATCTTTCCACTCTTAATGAACTCTTGAAACTTAAGCCTCTGATACTTGTTGAATCTTATTAACAAAACATAAGGTCCCAATATAGGGAGGTTACATAAAGATGGTAAAACCCACTTAACGATGTGGGACTAAACCCACACAAACCTAAAAGATTAATATTCTCTAACATCATTACTACTTATAGATTTTAAACCTATTATAGGAAATTCCCTAGTTTCTTCTTTGATGGTTTTAATACTAGTAATTGCTCTTTTATACATTATGAAAATCTAAGATAGAGAACAAGTTATGCCAATGTGGATAGTTGCTTTGGGTGGTTTGATTATATTCTCATAGAAGGCTTATAATGCATCTATGAGGAAAGGAGAATCAACAAATTTGGGTAAAAATAAAAAATGTAGGATGGCAAAAATTATCTATGAAAATTTAGTGATGGAAAAGAGTAGATGGATGAATGGTTCATATTGTTGATATCACATAATGGGATAATGAGATTAGGCGTTGATTATTGTTGTACTTGTGAATTTACAAACTTTCCTAATGAGATTAAGGCCTTGATTTTGCAGTATATAAATTTGAAAACACAAAAGTTATCAATTCTTCTGAAAAAAAGGTTCACAACGCCTAACTGGGTCAAGGTAAACTCGAATTTCAACCTTAAGTTTTGCAATATGTTATTTTCAACTATAATAAGAAGGTTGCAGGTTCTAAAGTATGCCTTTAAAATTTTTTGAAACATTTTCAGCACAAGGAACCACGAGAAGTCCATATGTTTGTTGATTTGCTTCTTCAAGAGGTCTGTAAATGTAGCTTTGCCTGGAAACTACTCATGCTTCTATCGTTCATTTCTCTTTTTTTAAAATCTTTTTTCCCATATTTATTGAACTTGTTCAATGAATATGATATAAGCTGCACATGGCCAAAGAAAGCCTTGCTTTTGCTGTCTAGGTAATTGATTAAAAAGAGAAATTCTGTTCTGACAGTCCTAGGTATAATATGTGAATTGATAACCTTGAATCTTTCTGGCTCATTGCCAAATAATGTTATTGCATGTATCCATTTAGAGGTATTTTGAAGCAGATAAATTGCCTCTATTATAATGTAGGGGTGTTTGCACATAACTTTGAACCTAGGAGGACTGTGAACAGATTTTACTTGGATGATATATGCTGTGGCCATAAAAGACATTTCTTTTTACCTTGAATTATTTGATGTCCTTGATGACCTGCCTTTCATGTGCCAGTTGGAGGCAATTGGAGCTGAACTGAGACAGATATTACCTCATAGTCTTGGTCAAAGGCACCATCGATCTGAAAGTGTTGGAAGTGGTAATTCCTCCCGTGGTAATTCTAACCGTGAACGTGAAGACAAAATCAATCATTCAAATGCTCAACGAACGAGAAGTCAATTTTTAGAGAGTCATCTTGCAAAGTTATTTGAACAAAAATTGGAAATATTCACTAAAGTTGAATTTTCACAGGTAAGTCTGGCAACTACCCATATGACAAATATGGTCTAAATGCTTCTGTAATTTCGTATTTTATTGTTTGTATTATATGCCCAAATTCAGACGATTGGTTCTGTGTAAATAATATCTTAACTTATACTTATCAGTGCCAATTTCTTATTGCTATTATCATTAATGCCCTTTTCCTGATTTCCAGGAGTCAGTTCTGTCAACCATTGTGAAGCTCTGCTTGAAGAGCTTGCAGGAGTTCATCCGACTCCAGACATTCAACAGAAGTGGATATCAACAAATTCAGTTGGATACTGAATACTTGAAGAATCCACTCAAAGAAATTTCCGAAGATAAGGCAGCAATTGATTTGCTTCTACAAGAGGTAAAATGTCTTCATATGATAAAATTGTGTATTTCTTGATGCAAATTATTTTGTTGTCTTGACTGCTGGTTCTGGAAATTTCTCCACTCGACTACAATATCAATGTAAGACACTTCTACCTATCTTTATGGATATGGATCTTTAGCATCTCATGCCCATGGGAAAAAAGTATCAACAAAGCAACAATTTGTGGTGTTTGAACACTCTTTTGGGAGGAGAAGGTATGATTTCATTAAAATAAAGGAAAAACATGTAACAAATTAAAAATGCCTGCGGCCTATCACCATTTTAGGGCTGTAAACAACAAAGGAACTTGTGCACTAGATCGTCCCACACCTAGGAAAAGGATATATTTTCTAAGGAGAAATCTAAAGAAAAATCAGCGAGGGGTTGCAATAGTCAGATAATGCCCATAACCTTATTGGTCATACAGAAACCATAAGTATGACCACAGACGACCACCAATCAATCATCAGGGAAGAGATATTCCTTAACGTGACCAAGAAATACGTTCCTATTTTCCTCATATTGTCCACTAGATATCTTGAGTTAATATGTTCTAAATTTCCTCTCTTCCTTCCGTTTAATGAATCCCTTTTCCATGCATATCAGCACTAAAGAGGCCAGCCAGCTCAGAAAAAAAGAAAAAGAAAAAGAGGCCAGCTCAGGATACACAAAGAAGATTCTGTAAAGGTTCAATTTCTTTTCAAAAAAAGTAACGACTAGCCAAATGAGACATTTCCTTTGGGGGGTGTGCTAAGTCTGTCAAAACACTAAGAATTGTACCTGATTTGGAATGTTGGAGTCCTTTTCTTTCTAGGGCATGCCATGATGCCATCTGCATCCCAGGAGTTTGTTACAGCTGATCCTAATAAGCACCACCCTGGAATTATCTATAATTTATTTAGGTCATAGGTTTGAATTTAACAACCAACAGTTGTTAAACGGACCTATTAATGCTATATATGAGGTTTACATGTGACAAGAATGGTTAAAATTTCGCTGATTTGGAATTATTGAGATTGTAAGTGAGGGGAAAAGATTGATATCATCAACCCTCACAAGTCACAATAGGATTAAGATAAATGGTTGTTTATGGAATTCCTAAGTTTCTTGTCATAAATTGCTGGATATGTTGGAGCTGAACAATGAAAAGTATCTAAAATTTGTCCTGTCAGAATGTTGTCTCAAGCATCTTCCACATTCAATTACACAAAGCAATGTTTTCAGAACTGGACCGAACATGAGATCATTTTTCTGTCCGGTCCACTTCAAAAACCAGCCTGACTGGTCCATCTGTATGACATTATATTTATGTTATTATTTAATTAATTAAAAATCACAATAATCCCAAAAAATGAAAATTCTAGAAAAATGCAGAATAAGTCTTGGAAATGTACAGAAAAAGTTTAATTATATACCTCACAATTTTTCTATTAGATAATGATGAGTATCACATATATATGATACTTGAAATATTAAATTTCATATGAAACATTAAATATACATCACAATTTCCGCAATATGAAATTTCTAACCTGTACTGGTTCAGTGGTCCAGTTCAACCACTCCACTGGTTGAACTGCAAAAACAGTCCAAAGGAGGGTGTGATTTTAGACCAGCCAGGTCGCTAGTCCACAGTCTAACTGGGCATCTGATCTGGTTTAAAAACATTGGCATGTTATGATCTGAGTCAACACTTCTGGTAGGGACATTTGTTGAGTTCATCAGCACTGGAAAGCCATTGACAAGATAGGATTGGAAGCTTTGTATGCAAATCTTTTTTTTTTTTATGATACAAGAAAAAATTCCTGGAAGATGGAGATTAACATGAAGAAAAGAAATAGTTTGCTCACCAGCTTAATTTTAAATAAATACTATGTAAAATCTGATAAATTATCTCAGCAAGATTGGTGCATCCCATTATAGGATAATTAGATCATGCATAAAAGCCTGCACCGGAAATGAGTTTTAGATCTACACTGGAGTTTACTGTTAACTCCTCCTTGGTCCTGTCTGAGTACAATCTCCATTCCTTTCAAAGAATGGTCAGAACAACTGTGCAATAAAATTTGTATGTGTGCACAGTTATATAAACCAACAATATTATGCCACAAGTTGCATTTGCTGTAAAGCAGACATACTTTGAACTCAAATTGAACACTTATTTATACCAACAAGTCTGAACAATGAAAAGGAATGGAAGGTCTTCTTAGAGCTTCTGAATAAATGATATAAGAATCCATGCTTTTCTGAGAGCATAATAAACAAGAACATGACAGAAATAAATTTAGCAATAAATGTATGCTTATCAATCCATCATTGCTACAACAATAACATAGCCATAATCTCATTAGGTGTTGTGGGCCACATAAATCTTTTTCTTCCATAAATTTCTACCTATGATCAAATTTTTAGTTAAATTATATAAATTTAAATATTTTCTACCCATTTAAGCATATACATCTTAGCAACACTAAGCTTTTTGATATCGTCATAGCTTAATATTTTGAGCCATAATACATTACCACTTATCCATTTAAGTATTCACATTTCTATAATTCTAACATTGTGTAAATATTTATGCTTTACACCTTAGTATTTCAAACCATGAAGTATAACCAAATGAATAGTAATTTTAAGGAGTTTTCCTATTAATTGTAATGGTATCCTCCTATCACACAATACTCCAAAGTATTTCTTTACTTTATCCGTCATACTTTGATCTTATGAATAACATCTATAATTTCATCATTATTACTTATTATAGACCTTAAGTATTTAAAATTTTTATTTTTATGAATCTTATGAGCATCTCTAAGTATATACTTTCATCATTATTTCTATTTTTATTAAACCTGCATTCCTTATATTTAGTTTTTGACTTAATTTAAATCCTTGGAACTTTAAAGTATTTCTCCCCCATAATTCTAATTTAAAACTAATTTTTGCCTAAACTGTCATAAGCAAATAACATACACCAGCATATTTCTTCTTGAATTTCCGTAATTTCTAATAGATATGAACTTAAAGAGGACCCTTGATGTAAACATGTTCATTAGAAATTCCCTAGTCTGTTCTTCTATAATTTTAATACTAGTGATTTCTCTTTCATATAAGCCTCTATTCATCTAACATCTTCATCTCTAGTAAAAACTTTACAATCTTTACACATTCTTTGATCTATTTTTCTATTAACTAACTATTTCTAAATGTAATTAAACATTTCTCTCTTTTTTCAAAATATATGTTAGCTACTAAAAGGTCACAAGCTTTTAGAATTTTCCTTTGTTGGACAAGAGAAATAGTATGGAAATTGGATTGATCTCATTCATAAGCATAAAACCTCTTTATATAGAGACTACATAAGGATGACAAAGTATGCATAAGCAATGTGGGGCTAAACCCACAAACACACCTAAACCCTAATACATCTTTTACTCTCACACTCCCCATCAAATTGGAGAGTCGATTCAACAAACTCAACAATACAACATAAAAATAACAAGTACACGTGTGAATTTCTAAGAATAAGTACCAGAGTCATTGACCTGGTATGTAAAATAAAAATCATTCATTATCACTACATATTATATCATAATCCATTTCTGCATTGTCAACATACATTTTGCAGAAATATTTTATTTTTAAAGTGCATCTCTAAATAACAAAAGAACAACGAGAATTGTGTACTTCTATGGTAAAATTAGTCTTAAAATGATTCTAAGAAGAAAATTGATTGAAAAATGATAAGTAACAGGATAGTCAGATTTCAATGGCAATTAGAATGCCAGTATGCAAAAATGAATGTTTGCTATGCATTTATTTCAGCAAAAAATATTCTTATCTTCTTATACGAAAAGTTAAATAATGATTAGAGCCCCATTTGACAATAATTTATTCATCACGTGCTTCTTGCCACTCAACAACCAAATACAATAAGCATATTCCCATTCCATTCATAAGATGGGAAAATCAACTTAAATGAAAATTGCATTTGTAAAGAAATAAATCTGGGAAATACAAGGGAGGAAACCTAAAGCATCCATTGTAGCTAGTATATATTTTTATGCAAATAAAGTTTACTTCCTTGAAGAAGGGAGGAAAGCTACTTGAATGCTTGATGCAGGAACATATATTATGGAACCAGACAATAGGATGCTACATCTCAGGAAAAATATATTTTGATATCATATTTTAGCTCAAGGTTAAGATTCCAACTATGGCCCTTTTTTACCTTTACCCGCCATGGGCCTATGGCACTTTGCTGAGATTTTTTAAAATTTAGTGCCGGTTAACTGGAAGGTATCCACTGTGAAAGATCAACTAGAAATATGCTTGCCTGTTTCATAAAATATTATCTTCTTTTGGTTATTTTGCTTTGGTGTATTGATTGGCTACTTCTTAACCATATAAATGCTATCGCTATCTCCTTTAAATAGTGCTTTCTTTTGCTTTTCTCAAATTTTGATAGTTTTATTAGTGTTCGCGCAATAATACTGTTCTGCCAGCTTCTATATAATATTGCAGTGTGAATGTTTTGGATTAAAGGTTGCTTTTGTTGGGTCGCTACAGATTAACAATGCTGCTCATGAGCGGTGCCTTGATCCAATCCCTTTGGAGCCTGCAATAGTGGACCGGCTTATTCAAGCAAAACTTTCCAAAAATAGAGAGTAGGGTGCAATTTCCCAAAGCTGATGTTGCAAAGAATTCAAATGCTGTCAACTCCAAGCACATCTATGTAAATGGTGTTTTCATATTTGGGCAAAAGAAAATGAAATGAAAGGTAGTTTTGGTTTTTTGGTAAAACTCTTGATTAATTTATCACAGAAAAGTCTTGCATGCCAAATTTGGATGGTAATACAAAAGGATATAAATTATAGTTAGTTTAGAGAAATTAGTAGCTTGGAGGTAAAAAATGATGTTAAGAAAATGAAATGTGAGAGAATTATTGGGTAAGATGGGTATTCTTGTTGAAGTGTGGAAATGTATGAGTAAAGTAGAGATTAAGTGGGTAACTTAATTTTTTAATATAATTTTAGAGACAAAGATGTTGAATTTGAAGAACGAATTCTTTGATATTTATATTTAAGAATAAGGAAGCCATACAAAATTGTAGTAATTATCATAATATTAAGTTAATGAATCATATTGTGAAATTACAAGAAAATATAATTGAGCAAAGACTATGGTGTGCAGCTAAAATAATAGAAAATCAATTTAAGTTTATGCTGGAAAGGTATGGTTTTCATTGATTTATAAAAAAATATAATATAGTATCTAATAACCTATCATGGTTAGCTTTAGAAATAAAATAAATAGTAGTATTAAAACTATAAGAAGAAAAACCAGTGAAATTTCAATAAACATGGGTTTACACTAAGGATCTTTAAATTTAAATTTATTTGTTTTAATTCTAGATGAAATAATTAATGTTTCGTTTGAAATATTTTTATTATACAAAATATATATTTTAACAAATGATATAATTGAATTAGAGGATTTTACTGTAATTGTCAGATAAGAAAATAAAAAAATTTTCTTACTTAAAAGATTTGTTTGTATAGGTAGAATTAGATAAAATTTAATTTCTAGTTAGAATTAAATTCAATATAAAGATATTTGTAAACTTCGTAAAATTAAATTTTAGTATTTATGTATACGATGAAATTTGATAAAATTAAATTTATTTTTATTTAAAAAAATAAAAAATTAATGTATTTTAAAATTTAACATAAAATAAATTTTTTAAAAGATACAGTGAGATATTTCGGAGGTGAAATAGAATTGAATTTTAGAATTCTCTCTGATCCTGTTACCACAAACCCTAACCTAAACGTGAATTTTACCGAACGTAAGCAATATGCTTCCAGCCTAAGAAAATTCAAGGAGAAATATGCATTCTCGACGATTGTCGTTCGATGGTGGAAGGAGTGGGGGAGGAAACGCGCGCCGGTCGCGTTCGAACGAGCGGCGATTGTGGCGGAAATGCGGGCGGCTTCGTTCAAGAAGCTTCCGCGGTGGCGCCGTTCGAGAAGGCTAGCAGGCGGAGGGACGGATCCGCAAGGCGAAGCTTGGGGAGGAAGCTCGCAAGGATCGGAGACTCGCGCCGTAGGCCTGCACGGAGCTCACGGGAGAAGCGGTCCGTGCAGGGCAGAGGAAGCTCGCGCGAGAGCGTTGACCCGCTCGCTCGCTCGGAGACCGGCGAAACAGGTGAACGGTCTAATTTTTTCTTCATATATATTTTTGTGACCTTTTTTTTTTTTGGTTGATATCGGAAGACCGTTTTCACAATGGTCGTTCGTTTTACTCCCCCCCTCTCATTTTTCCTTTCAGTTTTTTCATTTTATGCCATTTTTTCTTTCTTTTTTTCCTTACTATTTTTATTTTCTGGTCTTACCTTTCTTCCAATCCACCGTAAAATTTTTCGATCTTACCGTAATTATTTTCCAATCTACCCGAAAGTTTTTACTCAGATCGTTTTTATTCAACGCTTTCCATATACTTGATCATTTATAACTTCGCAATGCAGTGTTGTACTAGTGTTGTCATTAAGATTCTATTAATTTATGAGTTTTTTATTATGTATTTTTATTTTTTATTATGTATTATAACCTGTAGTAATATTTATTAAATAATTTTAATATTTTATATTAAAAAATTATACCAAAACAAGTATATTGTCACGTGATTTCTTAAAAAATGTAAATATTATCTTATCTTATTCTACATTTTAAATAAATACACCTTAAGTATGACTTACCAGGGTTTATTACAACTGAGCTCGTTGTTGTAGAGTTTTTACATCAAAGTGATGTATTGTGAATCAATTAAATAATGGTGAAGTATATAATAAATCGTAAAGTAAGAATTTATATAGGACCCACCACACAAGGGTAATAGAATTAAGATGTATTTATTTAAGAGGTAAAATTAGGTGAAATAAAGTTTACATTTTTTTAATAAATTACATAATTTACAATATAAATATTTTAGTATAATTTTTTAATATAAAATATTAAAATTATTTGTTAAATATTACTATAAATTATTATAATGTACGATAAAAAATAAAAATGTAGTGAAAAATTCATAAGCAAACAAGACCTTAATCCCTTACCCAACAATTATACCCCACAAATCCTGATTAGTGGAACACCGGGTCTCAATGGTCGTAAATTTTTCATCTTACCCCACAAATCCTGATCAGTGGGCAATAATTGATTTCAACCATCAATCTCTTTTACCCTGTAACCTACTTGATTTCTACATTTTTCATCTTACCCAACATTTTTAATATTTGATCATCCAAAATCTGTATCATATGTAGAGACCTGCACCTTCACGTTAACAATCTTTGATCCTTTTGGAGGTTGATTCGCGTACACATCTTAATCCGCACAAAAGAAATTGTCAAAACCATCAAGGATTCAGAAGGGAAAAAAGAAAAAGAATTAAAGATTGTGTTGAAGATAGTAAGTTGTATCAGCCCGAACGCTGAAAAACATGAGACCCAAAATTTTACCAACATTTAAGCACACATCACTCGTCTGAAATATTTGAGGAACACAAGTAATTACTGCACAGAAATGAAACAATTACGCATGCAGTGGATGAGGGTTAGAAGGTTAAATTTACAGGGATGAAGTTGTCAATCTTTGAACTGTCTGACGTACTTCATGTTTGTATATGCTGGACGTATATTATTAATACCTTCTAAAGTAATCAGTTCATGCATATCTAAAGTTTGAGAGGGCAGAATCTAGGATATTATTTCTAGAGTTAACATGTAGAGTGATTGATACAGTCCCAGTGAATTCTTCCAGAGGATTTGATGCATAAATCCAACAATTCACTAAAGTCACTCACTACCCAACCAACTCATTCCCAAAGAGAAAAATATTGTAATGCGTAGGGTAGGGCATAGTTTTCTTATGGTTGAGAATCAAAAGGCTTAGTTGATGAGATTTGAAAGGTCAAGTATTTGGGGAAAAGCTGCAGCTAACAAGGCAGGCGGTTCAACCCCATGTGTAGTCATTAGTCAGATAAAGTAAAGGTAGAAGAACAACAAAACATGCATTTAGAGTCAGTCATTCAGGAGAATCTAAGCCAGATTAAGCAAAGCTGGTGGGTGGTGCCCAATTACAGTGAGTGGCTTTTACCATTTCAGTTTGCGCAACCGTATTGTACACACTAGTATGTAGTGCATAGTTTCTTTTCTGTATCTTGTATCTGTTCTTCTTTGCTCTTGTTCTTCACTCTCATCACGGTGAGAGGAAGATCTCAGTTCAATCCAATATGAAGGGCTAAAAGATTGGCATCATCAATTAAGTTAATTTTGGGCATGTTTGTAATACACACAAGCATGTGGAGCTTGCAGAGCAAAATGGAAGCAAGGGCATGGGCAAGTTATGGTGTTAATTATGTTTTCAATTTAGCATCTCTGGTAAACAACTACAATGTACAAAATTTAGACAGCGTGCAATGGGTGAATGAGTTGTGGACTCACCGAGCTTTCTTTCTGGACTTAAGGGCGTAAGGCGGAGACGGGGACAAATCCAGAGGCAGAGATGGAGGCTCCAAGTCACCAGAAAGCATACATACAATCTCCTGGAGGGAGGGGCGAGATGCGGGAGAACGCTGAAGGCAGAGGATGGCAAGCGTAATACAAAGAAGAGCCTGATCTTGATCGACAGATAGCAGAGACGAATCCAAGAGATCGAGAAGTTTGCCTCTGCGAGCGAGATGGCGAGCCCATGAAACGAGATTGGCACGCTCAAATTCCGACATGGGGGAGGCCGTCACTTGCAGAGGCCTGCGCCCGGAAATGACGACCAACAGAAGAACCCCGAAGCTGTAGATGTCACACTTCTCGGAGAGCGCCTCTGCGCTGCACTCGGGAGCAGCATAGCACATGGTACCTCTCATGCTTGGAGTGCTGCTGACACCACCACTCTTGGGGATGTCTCCGCTGGCCCAGTCATGGCTGGCGCGGCGACGGCCACGATCAGGCAGCCGCCATGTCGGATCCCCACTCAGCCCTTCCCTGTGCCAACAATCCGTGCTGCTGCCCCTGCTCCAGCTTGATTTCTTCCCCTTCCTCCATTCCGAGCCCGACCCAGAATCCTCTCCCCTCTGCCACCCTTGCCTCCTCTCCTCTCCAATCCCCGTGGAGTAGCTGCTGGACTTGGCCATGGACATCTGCTGTTTCTTCCTTTTCTTCTTCGCAAGCTCCTCGCAGAACTCCTCCCGCCACCATTCCCTTGCAGGACGGGACCCATCCTTCTTCTTCTTCTTCTTCTTCATCTTTCTCCTCAGCTTCTCCATGTCCAACGAGCTCCACCACTCAACACGCCTCTTCTGCCCCGACCCCTCCAACTTGGAGTCGCCCGGCGCATCGTCGGCGGCAAAGGCCATGGCTTCCGGCCTCTGCTTCCCTATCTCCGACCCTATCCACTCCATCACATAGTCCTTCGCACTGCTCCCACCCTCCTCACACCTGCCTTCCCCATCCTGCGCCCACCACCAGTCCCTCCCCGCTCCTCCACCCTTCCCCAATTGCCTGCTCCGCCTCTCGCCGCCCCCCGTCTCCGACGTGGATGCCAACTCCACATTCCGCAGCGAAGCGCCGGGGAAGGCCTGCCCCTCCCTCTCCTTCGGTCCTCCAGCGAAGCGCTCCTCCTCACAGACCGCCGCCGCAACTCCACTCTCCGTCTCCACCGCCGCAACCGATCCATTGTCCTCCCCGTCCACCTCAATCCCCAATCCCACCGAAACAACAAGGTCGGGAGACCTGTAACGCCCCCCCTCCTCCTCCTCCTCCTCTTTGTCTTCTGGCTTGGAGGAATACAGTTGCGGCAGCGACGCCGACGCCACCGCGCCAGGGCTCACGACCCTCGCAAGCCCGAAATCGGCGATCTTGGCAGTGAAGGAGGCGTCCAGCAGAATGTTGCTGGGCTTGATGTCGCCGTGAACGATTGGGGGATTGCAGGCGGTGTGCAGGAACTCCAGCCCCCTCGCCACATCCACCACCACCGCAAACCTTCTTCTCCAATCCATTAATTCCGGCCGCCTCTTCATCAGCAACGCATCCTGCAAGCTCCCGTTCTGCATCAGCTGGTACACAAGAACCAGGACCCTCCTCCTCATCCTCACCTCCCCGTCCAGATCCTGCACGCCCTCCACATCCTCCTCCTCCTCCGCCGCCTCCTCCTCCTCCTCCTCCTCATCGACATCATCAAGCCAGCTCTTCCTCCTCTTCCTTCCCCTCTTCTTCTTCCTCTTCCTCCTCCTCCAGCTCCTCCTCTTCCTGCCCCTATCCTCCTCCAGCTCCTCCTCCGAGCAGAAACCCAGGGGAAACACCACGTGCTTCTCCCACCCCTCCTCCTCCTCCTCGAACTTCATCACGGATGACGCAAGCGAGAGCTCGTTCCGGAACTCGATCTCCCCCTGGAACGACCCGGAGTCCATCAGCTTCACCGCGATCTCCCTCCCCGACGGAAGCACCCCCCGGAAGACGCTCCCGAACCCACCCTGCCCGATCTTACCCATCGGCGCGAACATCGACGTCGCCTTCCTGAGTTGGTCGTAGGTGAACCTCGTAGGCGTCCTCGGATCCTGCAGGGGGGCCCAAGGGGGGGACGACGGCGCCGTTCTGCTCCGCGACGGCCCCCGCTTCCTCCTCCGGCGGTAGATCAGGAAGACCAGGAGGAGGGAGAGGAGGACCACGACGGCGGCGGCGCAGATGGAGGCTATGGGTATAAGCCGGTGTAGGTCGCGGTGGTGGGGGTTGGAGGGAAAGGCGACCTCGACGGAGGGAGGGCCGGGGGTGGAGCAGAGGAGGCGAGAAGGCATGGCGGCGGAGAGAATGAGCGGTGGGAACTGCGAAGAAGGGAAGCAGAGAAGGTGAGGTCGTCCTCGCTGCTCGCCAGAGATTTTGACTTTGACTCATTTGGTAATAAAATGTCATTAATATTAAAATTAGTTTTATAAATAATATTAAAATTATATAATATAAATTTATATAACAATGATATATAAATATTTATAAAAGATTAAAATGTTTCATTTTAATCGATAAGTGCGTTCTCTTTACTCCTGCGTAAAGTTGCTGACTCTGGGCCCTTTGTGTGAAAAAAGGGTCTTTTAGGTCTTGTTTAGTTGAAAGTTTTTTATCATATATTTTAAATTTTTTTTAATATACACATTTATAGTAATATTTATTAAATAATTTTAATATTTTATATTAAAATCATACAAAAATATTTATCATAAATTATATAATTTTTTCAAAATATAAACCTTCTTTAATTTAATTTTTCCTTTTAATAAACAATTTAATTACATAATAATTGATGTTAAAGAGAAAGAGGGGCGTTTTTTATTATACTTATCCTCGGTTGCCGACGGCGATCGTACAAATGGATCGTTGGTGTGCGTTGACGGTGATTGATTGATGTGAATTTTTTTTTCTTGTATTAGAAAAATTCAAATTGAAACGATTACAAGAAATAGTCTTTGAAGGTCTGGTTGGTTTCAACTTTTTTTTTTTATATTTTAAATACAGATTTTAATATATAAATTATTATTATTTAAATTATTATGTAATTATTATATACTTTTAATTTTATTTATAAAATTAGTATTAACTTTAATTCTGAAAATAAAAAAATAGTTACTAAATGCATCTAAAGTTTCAAAATGTTAAGTTAAGAGAGAGTGCATACCCTTATCAAGTGGAAGTTACAATACTCGACATTGCAAGTTACTTGTGAGGACCTTTGTAAGGAGTGTACGTTAGATCTGAGAAAATTGGATAACCATTTTAATTTGGATATCCATTTTATTGGTGAACAGGATAGTAGAAAATAGAGAACAATTCAGAGATCAAATTAGATACATGTTGCTACTACAAATAATTCAATGAATGTTATATCATTTTACTAATGTATGTAGATAATATATTGATTGTTTGTCTAGATATGAAAAAGTTAAGTTAGTTGAAGAAGCAACTATCTAAGGAGTTTGAAATGAAGGATTTACGAGAGGCAAAGCAAGATCCTTGGGATGAGGATCATTAGAAATAGGCTGCTTGAAGTTTGAAATTATCTCAAAAGAAATACTTGAAGGTACTTGAGAAGTTTCCCATACCAAAGACCAGAGCCACTAGGTTGCCACTTGAAAGCCATTTCAAGCTATTAAAGGATCGATCACCCAAGAATGCTGAAGAAAGATTGGAGATGTCTGAGATACCTTATGCATCAACTCTAGGAAGTCTAATGTATGTAATGATTTGCACTAGGCTAGATATTGCACATGGAGAGAGAGTTGTTAGTAGATAAATGGCTAACCTAGGCATTCAGCATTGGAATGTTGTTAAGTGGCTTGGGAGGTGACTTGGATAAGAGTAGGAGCACATCCAGATATGTTTTCAACATAAGAGACACTGCAGTTAGTTGGAGATCTAAACTCCAAAGTTTTATGTCACTCTCAACTATAAAGGTTGAATATTGTATAGTTTTAGAGGTAGTCAAGGAGAAAATTTGGTTAGAGAATCTACTGTAGGAGTTGTGTCATGAACAACAAGGAAGTGTGTTGTTTACTGACAATTAAAGTGCCATTTACTTGGCTAGAAATCCTGTATTCCACTCTAGGTTGAAGCACATCAGAATGAAATACAATTTCATCAGAGAAGAGATCGAGGAGGGAAATCTTATACTAGAAAAGGTTGTAGGATCAAAAAACATTGTAGATATGCTGACTAAGGTTGTGAGTGTTTCAAAGCTGAGGATATGTATAGCCTCAACTGGTCTCCAAGGTGATTGACAAAGGAGATCTGGTGTATTGGTGTTGCTACTATTACAAGTAGGTACTACATGTTGCTGAGCCATTGGAGAACAATTAGATGAAGTCGTTGAGACAAACTCCAAGTGGGAGATTGTTAGATCTGGACTGAGAAAATCAGATAACCGTTTCAATTTGGATATCTGTTTTACTAGTGAACAAGACAATAGAAAATGAAGAACAGTTCGAAGATCAAATTGGATATCCAATTTGGTCTAGCAGGAGATCATTATGGAGTTGGTCTCAAGCAAGTCCCATGTGAAGTCCAGTTGAAGGACAAACTGAACATGGAGGGCATCAAGTTGACGATATATTAGATGTGGAGGATGTCAGGTTGATGCTATATAGGATGTTGAGTCTGGAAGGTTTAGGCTGGCATCAAGGTGCCGCTAGACAGGACGTAGAAGGTGTAACGTTCAAGCTAGACAGGACGCAAGAGGCGTAATGTTTGAGCCAGATTGTTCGGCTGGTATGTGCAAAGTGCTAATTTGTACATTTTTACATATTATAATTAATGCATTTTATGTTAAAAATTGTTATTCATCATGCACTTTAATTGAGTTACACGTTAATTGCATATTTATAAGGTTGCATAAGTTTTGTTCTTAATTGATACATAAATGCATAAATTAACCACTTATTATGAACTTAGTTTTAAAAGAGACATTATAGATATATGTAAATTAGTTATTTAGTAGCTATGTTATTATTATTATTAGTATGCAATTATTTTTATAAAATTATTGCTGCAAAACCAACCTTGCAATCTTCGCTACATGAAAAGTTATTTAGGTAAAAACCATGTCTAAATGTAAAGCTTGCAAACATGATCATGTGTAGCATGCAAGTATGATCACGTTGCAGAAGAAGGATTTTCTATAAGAGGTGAAACAACTATCCAACCCTTGAGCCATAAAACAAAGAAAAATCTTCACATGGGTAGAAATGTCTATCATACTTCTATAAAAAGGTGCTGGATGATAATAAAAGGGTCCTTTTTGATGTTGAAAACTTCTACCTGCAATTAGAGAGTTAGCTACTATTTCATTCCTTGATCTTCTAAGCAAGAGCTTCTGAACTCAACTCCCTTCTCAAGTGGAGGACTGGAAAAAGGCAATTTGAGGGTAGCTTGTACCAAAAGGCTCCTGCTCCTTTGCCAACCCCTTCACCGAGTGGAAGTATTCGTTCATGTATAAGTATTCATTGAAAGGCTCCTGCTCCTTTGCCATATTTTTTTATGTATAAGTATTCATTGATGTATAGTATATAGTGTACTTATGTATGTTTTGGATAGAGAAAAATCATTATAACGAAATAGCAAATCAGTATAACAAAATTCTCTATCCACTATAGTTGTGTCTTATGCATTCGTTCAATGAATCTTCGTTGAGTGATGTATGTTGAGTATTATATTTAATGATAAATATTTTTAGTGTTTAATGATTACTGAAATTGTTCTAGATAGTTATGGTGATTATTGTTTAATTATTTAACACTTGTATTTTTGATTCTAGTTAAGTGTTTAAGTTAGTGGATTAAGTGTATTAACTTTTTAGAACACGTAAGCTTGAGAGTTGAAGGAGTTCAATTGATTTAGAAGTGTTAAATAAGGGTAAAACTATCTAAAATTAATAAGTAATGTCATGTGAAAAAGTTAAGTTTGCACGTGATGAGAAATCAGTGTTTTAATATTAAAAGTCTGAAAAAATTGAGAAACTGATGAACAGTAAATTAGAGTTTTAACATGAGCACGTGATTTCTTAAGTCGATACATGATTTCTATTTGAGCATGCTATGAATAGTGTTTGGAGTTTTAGCATTAAAACTCTAAATATTTTGGGAAGTTAGCGTTAAAAGCCCAAAACTGTTAGAGTAATGTATATGCTTAAGGATCTTATTTTAAATATTTTTAAAATAATTCAAAAATTGTAAATAATACTTTGAAATTATCTATACTCTATTCCCATTAATTCTTGTAAATAATTTAATTATTATATTTTAGATATGTGTTTTTCTTTTACAACTTGTGTATAGTATTTCTTTTTATATGCTCAATTTGCATTTTTCCATTAATTGTTTTTGCTAAGTTCCATGTGGTATCGACCTATACTCGTACACACTTAATACAATAAGCATCGTGTGCTTGCAGTTATAAATGTTAAATATTAGGATTTCTATGTTATGCTTTAATATTTAATTATATGTATTTGTTTATTAAATAAAAACTGTGAAAATCTTGTACAAGTTTTTGACATCGTTGCTAGGGAATCTTCTGTGCCATATTGTTTTTGGTTTTATGCAAGTTAGTATGTATAATTTTAATGCTGTTCATGTGCTTTAATTTTTTGTTTTAATAGAAAATGATTTTTCTATCAAGTACATTATGTACATGTTCTATAAATTTTGAAGTAACTTATCAGTAATAACATTCTTCTTTAATATTAGTTTTTAAACATACGTTTGAATACTTAGGTATTTTTATTGGAACATGTATACTTTTATTTCTATTTTTCTTTATTGAATACAATTTTCTATTTCTTCTAAATTACTCATAACATTTTTATTTTTGTGTACATTTTTGTTTTAGGATAAATTTTCTTTATATACATAAATTCTTTGTGTTAATAAGTTCTAACATGAATTTTTCTTACAGATCTTCCCTGAGAAAAAGAGAGTAATGATTGATAGGTGTGTTATTTCAATTAGTATTTTCAGATACTTAATTTCCACATGGATAGGAGTAACTCTTACCACACAAATATGAAATCTGAATGCTCTATCTGTTTGATGAATGATCACGCTACTGAATTATGTCCTTTTGCAAATTTGCATGGTTATACATTTACTTTTAATAACTTTGGAGAATCCTATCTTGTTGATCTTAATGAATTTACTAGTGCATTTGATGAATCTACATCACATACCTATGAATTTGATAAACCTGTTGCATCTATTGTTGTTAATGAAATTCCTGATTTTACTGCAAAGTATGCTAAAACTAATTCAAGTTTAATTAAAGCTAAAGAAGAGGCTGAACTGGCTTATCATGAAATAGAGTTAGAAAAAAGAATTTTTGTTAATGAAGGATCAGCACTTTTCAGTTTCTGCATGCAGTAATTTTTCAGACTTAAAAGTGTGCATTTTATTGATATTAATTCATGTGTTTTAATGAGTTTTATTTGCATTCTACATTGAATTATGATGATTACAAGGTTAACTATACTTTTGAGCAGTATGCATGATTATTCACTTTAATGATGCAGGAATTACGTTTTGAGTCGTTAATTATGTTTATGTTTGTTACCTATTAAGAAAGGAATGAATGATTGACATTTGACTTTTTAGGTTGCTAATAGAACAATTAATATATAGACAAAAACTTGTGATTTATGCTTAAATGCAAGTCCGAGGGTTAAGCTGTTTACCCACGGACTTATCTGTGGGTTATCCTGTTTACCCTCGGACCATTCTGCAAGCATTAAGGGTTTACCCATGAACTTACATGAGGGTAAACTAGTTTACCCTTGGACCTGTACCCTGTTTGTTCTATGCAATGAATTTCATTGATATTAAAGCAATTGCAATTACAGTTAAGATCTAAATGTTATGAATTATTTCTCTTGTAATATGATGCTTTTCATGAAAAGTATTTCTTAAGTATTTGCAGGGAAATTCGATAAGTAACTATAGGAATTACGTAACAGAGCAGAATTAAATATTAATTTAGTTGCAGCTCCACCATGAAGAACGTGGACGGACAGGCTAAAGTAGTGGATTGCATGGGATGATCTCACATGTCTGGATGTGCATCACGCCCTTGTTAACTGCCAGCTTGTGAACTGCCAATCCTCCCATCTATAAAACAGTTCTGTAGCCTTGAAACTAAACCCCCCTCCTCTTCCTTCATCCACCATTTACAGAGCATTTTCCATCTTCTCCATCTTCCATCTTCCACCCACTCATCTCTTCCAAGAGGAGATTGACGACCTCCTCTTCTCCAACCATTTGCGTAGTGTATTTGCTATTCTTTTCTCAACCTAAGCGTATCCTTGAAGGAGAGACTATTGGCGCTGATTGCTTCCTCCTCTACTCCTTGGTGTAATTACGGATTGACGCCCCAAAATCTTACTATAAGGTCGAAAGGAAGGCCTGCTAGATTGATGACCTGGTGGACCGGAAGTAAAGACAAAGAGAAGTTCCCAGCCTAAGCAAGTTTCGAAGGGAGGAATTACAGTGAAGCATTAGGTGTTCTTTCCATTTTTATTTTCTTTATTTTACTTTACATTTTTATAACTACACTCAAATCTACAATCACACACTTTATCAACTTAGTTACAGTAATTAGACTATGTTTTTATATTTGCTGTAATGTTGAATGTTGCATTCTTATTTTTACAAGTTGTTTGTATTGTATTGTGTTTCTTGCATTCTATTGTGTGTTGTGTTTTGAAATATATAAAAAGACCAAAAATATAATCATTCAACTTGTAGAAGTTTCAGCCAATTTAAATTGTGCTATTTTTACATCTGAAATTCACAATTATTGCACTACCCACGTGTAAGTTCGAGGGTAAAGACGTTTACCCACAAGCTACCTCGAGGGTTAAGTGCTTTTTCAATGCAAATTGAAGTGTATACTGTCAAAGCTTAAGAAGAATTAAATATTTCGAAGTAAAATCCTCTAGAAAGTGTAACACAATTGGTATTTAAAGACCATCCTAACGGTTAATTGGAACAAGGCAACCGTGACATTGCTTATAAGATATTTAATCAATTGTTTCACTTAATTGAAGTCACCAATTCAGCTAAACATCAAGCAAAAACTAATCCCTATGGACAAACGTATACTTGCATACTAATTACATCTGAACCCGTGCACTTGCGGTGAATTAAAATTATTTCGCACACACAATTTATATAGGAAAAGAATTACAAGCATCAGTGGCAAGGTAACAAGTTTTTGGCACCGTTGCTGGGGATTGCTTAATTTCTTGCAATTGGTGTTACTTTTTGCTATTTTGGTGTTACTGCTGTTAAATTCTATTTCATAGTCTTATTGCTATTCCGGAGTAGAGTCTTGTATTTAAATTCTGAATTACATAATGGACTCATATAACTCATATAGGGGTGATTTTGGGATTGTTCCAGGGACTAGTTATGAGGATTATAATTATTCTAGTTATGTTAGAAGAGATTATTTATTTATGGAGTTTAATGACTACTATTCCCAGCATAATTTAGAAGGACTTAATGTTAAATCTCAAAATAATTACAACTGGAATGACAATTCTAATTTGTGGGACTGTAATGGCAATTTAGGAATGCAGAATTATTATTCAAAGTATAATCATATGAACGAAAATCAAAATTACCAATCAAATATATCACTACAAATCTAGCAATTAATGGATAAACTAGATGAAACAATACAAAATACTGAAGAGTATAACAGACTGAATGAATTACAAAATGAAAATTATTCAAATTGGTCAATCTTACAAGATGATTAGAGTGTTCAAAGTACTGATACAGGTATATCAAATCTTGGAGATAATTTACCAATTAATATTGGAATCAATCAAAATTATAGTAAGGAAAGAATATCATAAGAATTCGAATAATTGCTGAATAGATATGATGAATCAATACAGAAAATGAAAGACAATGAAATGTTTAATGAATATGAAAACAATGATTTTAATTGGGTGAACTCAAATGAGAATCAGAATTATCTAAAGGTGAATTCATTAGAAAATATTTCATATACAGAGAAGAATATACAACCATTTGAGGTAATGGAAGAAAATCAATATAATGATTTAACTGCATTTAATCATATGGAGAAGTTAGATGAAATTCAAAGATCCATTGACTTATTTATAAAGAACTCTAATTTATCTGAACAAGATGAAAGTTTCTAGCAGAAACCTATAGATACTTGTGTAACATTCACACCAAATCAATTCTATAGAGCTACAGAAGTTGAAAATTTTAAGGAAAAAGATCAAATCTGGGAAGGGTATGAATTACTTGATTATTTGGTAAGGGATTGTTTAGTTAGACCATTTGAGGTTATGAACGACCCTATTTCCAAAAATATAGCAGAGTCATCTGAGGTGTTAGCCACCCTTAACTCAGAAGAAGATTTTAATGCTCTTGTAATAGACAAAGTATCAAAAGAAAAATCAAAAGATGTAAGTATAATATTACGATCTGGTGTCACTTATGAAGGTCCAAAAGAGGATGAGAAAGAAGAACAAATTAAAGACAATTTTACAAAGAAAGAGGAAATTAAAGAAAAATCTAGTTCAAAAGACAAGGCTGATGCTGAGTTAGAGGATAATACAGAATCTCAAAATAGTAAAGAATCTGAAAATAGTAATGAAATCGAAAAGAAAGATGTTATAAATGAAAAGAAGTTAACAAATGAAAATCACTTTCCATTTCCACATAGGATGAGAAATGTTAAGGATCAAGAAATGGAACAAATCAGTAAAATATTTGAACAAGTTGTAGTCAATATCCCATTATTGGAAATTATTAGACAAGTTCCTTCTTATGCTAAATATCTTAAAACTCTTTGTACCAAGAATAGAAGGAAGAAAATCTTAAGAAATGCATTTTTAGCTAAAGAGGTAAGCTCCATGTTAATTAATCCTGTACCTAAAAAATTAAACGATCTAGGAACTCCTATTATTTCCTACTATATAGGGGATTGTTATTTTAATACAGTGTTAATAGACTTAGGGGCTGGAATTAATGTCATGCCTAGTTCTGTTTATAAGAAGTTAAAATTGGATAATATCAAACTTACAAGAACAGTGATTCAGCTAGTAATAAATCTATAAGAATACCTTTAGGAAAAGTGGAAAATATTTTGGTAAGGGTTATGGAGTTTGTCTACCCTATAGATTTTACTGTAATGGAAACAAAAGCTTCAAGTATAACTCAAGATCAAGCTATAATAATTTTGGGAAGACCATTTTTAGCTATAGTCGATGTTTGCATAAGTTGTAGAAATGGTTAAATGGAATTAGCTTGGGGGGATCAAAAATTAGAATTGAATATTTTCAGTGGGGTTAAGAAGAGTTTTAAAGAGCTTCAATTTAAATATTTTAAGGTTAATCTAATCGAAACTTTTAAAATAGATGAGGACTTAAATGTAGAGGAATTAGATCATGTTGAAAAATGTGTAATATCGAATGAAGAAATGTTAAAAGAGGAAATCTCTAAGCAAACTGAGAATATGGATGCAAACGAAGAACAATTTGAAAAAGATAAAGAATCATTAACTTCAGAATACCCGATGCTTGAGCTGAAACCACTTCCAAAAAATTTAAAATATGTATTTTTGGAGAACAATGAGAATCTACCAATCATTATTGCTTCTGATTTAACATCAATACAAATCGAAAATCTTTTAAAAGTGTTGAGAAAGCATAAGGGAGCAATAAGATGGTAGATGTCAGACATAAAAGGTATAAGTTCAACTATTTGCCAACATAGGATTAATCTAGAATCTGAAATTAAACCTGTTAGGCAACCACAGAAAAGATTAAATCCAAATATTAAAGAGGTTGTTAAAAAGGAAATTCTGAAATGGTTAGACAATGACATAATCTATCCAATATCTGATAGTTCTTGGGTGAGTCTAGTTTAGGTAGTACCAAAAAAATCTGGGATAACAGTTGTGGAAAACGATAACAAGGAATTAGTTCTAACTAGAGTTCAAACTGGTTGGAGGGTTTGTATAGATTACAGAAGACTGAATGCAGCAACTAGGAAGGATCACTTTCCTTTGCCTTTTATAGATCAAATGTTAGAAAAATTGGTAGGGCATGAGTATTATTGTTTCCTAGATGGCTATTCAGGTTATAATCAAATCCCTGTTTCACTTGAGGATTAAGAGAAAACAACTTTTACATGTCCTTTTGGAACATTTGCCTTTAGTCATATGCCTTTTGGGCTATGCAATACACCTGCTACATTTCAAAGGTGTATGACAAGCATCTTCACTGATTTTATAGATGAATTTTTAGAAGTATTTATGGATGATTTTTCTATATATGGGGACTCATTTGAAAAATGTTTAATTAATTTATAGAAAGTACTAGAGAGATGTGAATAGAAAAAGTTAGTGTTAAACTGGAAAAAATGCCATTTTATGGTTAAACGAGGAATAGTTTTAGGACCTATTATTTCTGCCGAAGGCATAAAAGTTGACAAAGCGAAAGTAGAATTAATATCTAATTTACCTATTCCTATAATAGTTAAAGATATAAGAGCATTTTTAGGACATGCTAGTTTTTATAGAAGATTTATTAAAAACTTTAGTAAAATTGCTTGATCTTTAACTCAATTATTAATTAAGGATGCACAATTTGAATTTAATGAGGAATGCACGAAGGCATTTAATTTTCTTAAGGAAGCCCTGACCACTTCACCTATAGTCTATGCGCCTGATTGGTTTCAACTTTTTGAATTAATGTGTAATGTATCAGACTATGCATTAGGTGCAGTTTCGGGTCAAAAATTAGACAAATTACCAAGAGTAATATATTATGCTAGTAAGACATTGAACGAAACACAAATCAATTACAGTGTAATTGAAAAAGAATTTCTAGCAGTGGTTTTTGCCTTAGAAAAGTTTAGGTCTTATCTAATAGGTAGTCACATTATCATTTACACTAATCACTCAGCACTTAAATATTTGTTAGTTAAAAAGGATGCTAAACCAAGGCTTGTAAGATGGATTTTGCTATTGCAAGAGTTTGACCTGGAAATTAAGGATAAGAAAGGTTGTGAAAACATTATGGCAGATCACATGTCAAGATTAGATGCTTCATTCCTACCTGATCCACCAATAGATGATACATTTCCAGATGAGCAATTGTTTATGCTAAATTCCTGCCCATGGTATGTTGATATAGTTAATTATTTGGCTACGGGTTTAGTACCTCATGATTGGTCCAATTTAGATAAGAAAATGTTCTTTTCAAGGGTTAAATATTTCTTTTGGGATGATCCTTACTTGTTTAAGTAATGCCCTAACTAGATTGTAAGGAGATGTATCCCAAAAGCTGAAACTCAATCAGTGTTGTCATTTTGTTATGATCAACCTGCTGGAGGACATTTTGGAGCTAAAAGGACTGCTTTAAAAGTGCTTCATAGTGGCCTATATTGGCCAACATTATTTAAAGATGCATACAAATATTGTAAAAATTGTGCTTAATGCCAAAAATTAGGAAGAATTACAAAACGAAATATGATGCCATTAAATCCTATTCAAGAAGTAGAGGTTTTTGATGTCTGGAGTATAGATTTCATAGGACATTTTTCAAATTCAAATGGTTTTGTTTATATCCTCCTATCAGTAGAATATGTAACCAAGTGGATAGAGAAAATTCCTACTAAAACTAATGACTCTATAATAGTGATGAGATTTTTAAAATCCAACATAATGTCTCGATTTGGTATTCTAAGAGCAATTATCAGTGATAGGGGAACTCATTTTTGTAACAAAAACTTTGAAAAGCTACTGAAAAGATATGGAGTATTACATAGGTTAGCTACCCCTTACCATCCTCAAACCAATGGACAAGTTGAAAGTGCTAACAAGTAAATTAAAGGAATCTTAGAAAAAGTAGTAAACACCATTAAGAGAGACTAGTCTAATAAGCTAGATGATTCTCTTTGGGCATATGGAATAGCTTATAAAACAATAGGGACAACTCCATATAAATTTAGTATATAGCAAGGCTTGTCATTTACCTGTGGAATTAGAATATAAAGCATTATGGGAACTTAAGTAACTAAACTTAAGTATAAAAATAGCAGGTAGTAATAGACAAGTGCAATTAGTAGAATTAGAGGAATTAAGAAACATGGCTTATGAAAATTCAAAAATAGCTAAAGAAAAGATGAAAATATGGCATGATAAAAGAATTCTACACATAATATTTAAAAAGGGTAAGAAGTTTTATTATATAATTCATGACTACACTCTTTTCCAGGAAAATTGAAATCTAGATGGACTAGTTCCTTTGTTGTTAAATATGTTTATCCTTATGGAATAGTTGATTTGGAAGATCCGTAAAGTCATGAAAATTTTAAAGTTAATGGTCAACGATTAAAACATTTTCTAAAATTTTCAGAGAGGAGAGAGGTAGAGTTTGTAGTGTTAGAAGGAGAGTGAATTAATATAATATAATAAAAAATAAAATAAAATAAATAAATATATATATAAATATATAAAAATATATAAATATACAAAAATCAAAAGAAAAGAATATAATTATAAGAATATAATTATAAGAATATAATGTTTGTAAAAAAAAGAGAGTTTAATTTGAACTACTATTGCAATCTACTTTGAGTTGCTTCATGGGTTATCTAGTTTACCCACGGTCGAGGGTTATCCTATTTACCCTCAGACTAGGTTGTAATGTTCAAATATTATAGTAGTAGTTACTTCGTGGGTTATCTAGTTTACCCATAGAGTAAGTTCGAGGGTTATCTTGTTTACCCTCGAACCAAACCAAAAAAAAAAACCAAAATAAAACACTGTAGGGATAAGCCACAGCTAAGTCTGTGGGTTATCTAGTTTACCCATGTGTTAGTTCGAGGGTTATCTTGTTTACCCTCGAACCAAAAGAAAAAAAACCAAAGTAAAAAAATTGTGGGGATAAGCCACGGGTAAGTCCGTGGGTTATCTAGTTTACCCATGTGTTAGTTCGAGGGTTATCCTATTTACCTTTGAACCAAAAGAAAAAAAAACCAAAGTAAAACACTATGGGGATAAGCCACGGGTAAGTCTGTGGGTTATCTAGTTTACCCACGTGTTAATTTGAGGGTTATCCTGTTTACCCTTGAACCAAAAGAAAAAGAAGAAAAGTAAAAACTATGGGGATAAGCCACGGGTAAGTCCGTGGGTTATCTAGTTTACCCACGGACTTATGCGAGAGTTATTCCACTCTGAACTAAATATGATTCTGTTTACTGAAAATGAAAATTTTAAAAACGAAAGGTTTACTGAAATTAAACAAGATTAATCATTTGAATGAATTTACAAGGGTTATTTCATAATTCAAATGAGGTTAAAGATAATTACAATTAAGTGAACTTAATGATGAAGGTCAAAAATTCTAAATTGCAATCATTTAATATATACAATTGTACCAGGTATGTTTAACAGAAAAAGGAAAGCTTAAATTCTCTTAAATGATTTAAGTTAACAAGTGTTGTGTTAATCCATCAGACTTTGAACTTCAAAAGAGAAAATTTTTGAAAGGGATTAAAAATATTACCACTTGTTTAAAATTGAATTATGTAGTTACACACATACTTAACAGAAAACATGCATAAACTGGAACTGTAGACAAAATACAATTATCTAAAAACACATTTCATTAAAAAAGGTTTACATAGTACATTAAAGGGGAGCTTTCTCCCCAAATGTTGAATTACATCATCAAGAAAGAAAAAAAAAAGTATCTATCACTGCTCTGGGAATCTGGATTTCAATTCTGCAACTTCTGGTTGCAAAGCAGCCAACTGATTTATCACAGTGTCCACCTTCTCTAAGATAGAGGTTGATTCTCCCTGTTGGGATGTGTATGGTTCACTGTGTAGCTGTGGTGTCGGTTGGTCCTCTGCAGAGAATTGTTTCGAGTCTTTAGTAGTCAGCACCCTAGACTTTAACTTCTTTACTGCCCAATTTGATAGATCAGAGGAACTTAACACCAACTGGTAGATTAGATCACCATAGAATAATTTCTTTTTGATGCTAGTGATCTTTGAAGTGAAAATTCTATACCAGTTCACTTGAATCCTATTCAGTACCGCATAGGTTGCAATTTTAACAAAGACAGACAATTCCACATCATGTCCAAATCTTTGATATATGGTTCTAATCAATATCAATGCAACCATATGAGACTTTCCATTCATTTGTTTGAGCCTATTAAATAAGTTAATCCGAGGGTGTATGGCCATGCAGTTCTTCATATCTTGTTCTAACCAATTTGCCATTGTAGAAGATTCTAAAATCTCTACACCCTCATCTTTTAATCCTAGGCTCTCAAATATATATTTAGGTGTTAAATATATATTCACGTCAGTCACATTGGAAACAAAAACTTCATCTTCCTCATGCAAATTACAGTAAAAGGTAGGAAGTAAATTCTCAATTTTAAAATTATTACCTGACCTAGGGATAATTCTCAGCAACCCTTGAAACTCCAGTAAGTCCTTTATTTCATCCATGAAATCAAAATCTACAGGTTTACTGAATAGAATGTCATAACCCCTAATAGTCTGGAATTTAGCCCTAGCCTCAGCATCTCTGAGGACCACTAAGTTTGTCCCTAACTACTGAGCTTATTCTGCATGAGTGGGGGAGGATGGAGCTGATGCTTCTACAGTGGCTGTGTGTGGCTCAGTTGGTGGAGAATAAATCACTAAGGCTCTATTTTCTTCTCCACTGAAGCTTGGTTGCTACTCGATAAAAATCTCTGTTTGCCCTAAATCCAGATCCACCTGCATTGGACTTGAGGCTAGAGGACTAACAGTAGCTCCTTCCTCTTCCTCTTGTCCTTCTTTCTTTTCTTCTTCTTCCTCCCTTTTAGGGGAAGTTGGCTCACACTATATATATATATATAAAAAGGGGAAAACATATAAACACATGCATACAAAAAAGTAAAAAAAGAGAGTAAAAATTAAAAATTAAAAATGGAAACCTAAAATAGACTTGAAGGTAATGTAGCTTAAATGATTACTTGACCCTCCTCTGAAGCAAACTAAATGGCTTCGAGGATGGTTTGATTGACTCCTTCACTGTCTTGGGGTTCCAAAAATGGAACTACTGCTCCAACAGTAGATCCTTCCTCCTGAATTTAACAAAATCACATTTTAAATTACTAAAAAGAGAGAAAAGAAAAAGAAACAAAAACAACAAATATTAAACTTAAAAACCTTGAGTATACCTGCATCTCCAATTGATGCCCCACTTCTTCAACTTGAGGAACCTCCTTGTGGACTGGTGATTCACTAGGAGGAGGGTTGGCCACTCTGTATTGATGAAGTAACTCCCCTAGGGTGAGTTCATCATCACTACTCTTTGTTACCCCTCCCTCCTGTCCAACCATTGGAATGTCTTCCTCTTCCTCTTCTGCTTGTTGTTGTTGTTGCTGTGGTGGTGGTGATGGTGTTTGCAGTGGTTGTTGTTGTTGTTGTTCATCATCATCTTCTTCCTCTCTAGAGTTTGTCTTTGTCCACTCCTCATTGCTCACAGGAAGTTGAGATGTTTCAACTACTCTCTCAACCTCTTGTGGCTTAGATGGACCTGCCATCATCTCACTAAATGCTTTGAAATCAACCTCCTAGGGTTCTTCTTTCACCTTGACTTCAGCTACCTTCTGGAGGGCCTCAACTTCTACCATCTCCATAGCATGGGTAGCTTGCTCTGCAGTGTGCTACCTCCACTCATATAAGGCACATTGGGAGGCAATCTTAGCCACTTCTTGGCTTTCCTCGAGAGAGATGTAGGTCTGCATATAAAATTCATATTGTTCCCTCTCATCTCTATCCTCGGGAAGGCAAGCATACACATCATTCGTAACCACTGCATCTCTGTTTAATTCTTGGATGATGGAATACATAGCCTTTGTAAACCACAACTCAACCTTGGTGCAGACAATGTGTTGATCCAAGACTTTCTTGGGCCTAATTGCACACTCATCCTGCCAAGCTTGCTGAGTGTAATCATCAATAGTCTATGCCACTACATTAGGGAGAGTCACAAATTCCCTCTCAAATTTAGTTTGGAAGTGTTTCAACTGATATTTCAAATCATTTAAAATTTTCTCCTTGGTGTGGTCTCTTTGCAAACTACACTTATGCCACTCGAATGAGGATAACTCAAACTGCTCAAATTTAATCAACCTCATCCAATCTTCTATGGACAATGACCTCTAAGGTCTTATTGTCTGCCATGAAGTGCAAAAATATGTACTAGTCCTAATCTTAATCGACCCATTAGTGGCTAAGCAAAATATCTCTCTATGGAACCAGAAAACACACTTCCTTTTCATTAAATCGTGCGCCAAATGATTATTAGGGCAAGCTAACTGCTCTTGCCCTACCTCTCTCTCAACATGAGAGGCTATTTTCTCCTTGAGGAAGGTTGGCACTACGATGCCAGCCTCCCTACTCTGTTTCAAACAATCAATAGTATCTTCCCTTACCATTTTCAACTCATGTTCTCTGATTGCGGCTTTGATCCTGCGTCGCCCCTCATTGTGCCACATTTCTGCATTCATTTTGAACTTCTAGAAGTACAGCATCTTAATCCACTCGTAGTTTGAAGCTGGAGCAGAGGGAGCTAAGGTGGAGGTGGAAGCCATGATGTATCGTGGGAGGAGGAGAGTACTGTGAACGTAGGTTGTGAGGAAAAGGGTTAATGCATGGGAGGGCCTTAATGGTTTTTATAGGATAACTGGATAATCAGATGGTTGGATGGTAAGATCTGTAAATATTTAATAGTTTTCAGGTTTACCCACGTGGTAGTCTGAGGGTAAACACCTTTACCCTCGAACTTAGTCCAAGGGTAAACTACAGTTGATAGGATCTTCAGAAATTTTATTATGCAATCATATCCAATCATATTAATACTCTCACATTATGTATTTACTTCATGATTATTAGATGTGTCGAGTTGAGCTTAAGTGCTAATTTAATGAAGTGTTTGGATTTAATGAATTTTAGTGAGCGGTGGAGATCCCTATAGACATCTTGTGCGAGATATTAAGCTATTTGTCAGCGAGAGAAATTTGCAAACTAAGTTGTGTTAGCAAAAGTGTTAAAGCATTCATTTCAAATCATTACTTTTGTTCCTGCCAAGCATACAAAATGAGAAATAAAATCATTGGAGTGATTTGGTATGATGCACGTTCAAGAAAATATTTGTACCATGGAATTGATTCTAAGTCAAGCATTCAACCTACATCACTTGAAGGAATTGAAAATATTTTAAGTTGTAATGGTGGACTAATTATTTACAGATATTATGGAGAGCCATTTTCTAGCAGATCCGATATTGGAATTAAGAACTCTGCCATGAATGTAGAATTAATACTTCCAAATCCTAACAGAGATAAACTTGTGATGCATGACTTAGGTGTAGTCTTGACATTTAAGGGTACTAATAAAAGGATAATGCACAAATTATTTTGTTGGGACGAACCCCGAATGTGGACTAATTGGCAATACTTGTTGGTTTATCATTTTGATAAACACTAATGGCAACCTGTCAGAAGAGTTTACTTTGGGGGAAAACCAACAAACAACAGAAACCATGTAATTATCAAAGGAGTTCTTTACTTGGTAACAAACTGTACCCCTACATTTATTAATGAAATTAATATCATTGCCATTAATATTGAAGATGAATCAGTGAGGCTTTTACCCGTTCCAAGCCCTATGGGAGTACTGTCAAGTTCATTGTATGATTTAGTTGAGTTGGCTATACTGGGAGGAATCAACGGAGAGCCTCAATCGCTATACTGGCTAAACCCTCAATCGCTAAGTCTAATTAGATAGTGGGATGATGATATGAAATTTGAAATTTGGAAAGTACAGGACATTGAAAATTGGGAATGGAGTCGAGTCTACATTGAATTGCAACTGGAAAATCTAGGAACTCCTGACATTCCTTTTGTAGGAAAAATCAAGGATTTTTGTTTCATCAATGGAGACACTCTTATCTATTATGCTTGGAATGATCTTTATTATTACAAGATCCACTTGTTTGAAGGAGACTGCAGTACTGAACTTATTCATCAATTATCTTTGCCTACTTTTGCAGTGTGGTTTCACGAGTTAATTCCCTATGCAAATACTCTGCAACATTGTGTGTAATATTTCCTATTTACTCACGTGTTAGTTTGAGGGTAAACTAATTTACCCATGAACCTAGCCGTGGATTATTTCAAAATTTTCCTTTGTTGAACACATGTGCAATTTTTATTTCCTTTGGAACATCTCTGTTGTATCGTGCTCAAAATCTATATGATTGTGGTTGTTTCGTTACATATTTTTAAGAAATCTAAAATGTTATATCATTTACTATAGTTGTGGTATTATTGTAAACAGATGTACCTATCGAATGACAACATGAGATGGCAACTAAAGCTTATCTAATGACGGTACACAAGTAAACCTTCTTTTACATTTAAATGTTGTATGTCAGGTTGGTTTAGGGATTCATCTCATAGGTTAGTTAGAACACCTCCAAGAAGAACAATTATGGCTGCCCTGCAGCATGATCAACCTATCGAACAAACAATAGGTAGTATGTTTTACTCTAATTTAATGGATGAACCTTCCTATATCACATTACCTGAATGCTCTAATGACAGATTTGAGTTAAATTCTAATTACATCAACCAATTACCAAAATTTCATGGATTCGAAAAAGAAGATGCTTATTGGTTCCTAAAAGAATTTAATGAAGTTTGTAATATGATGAAAGTACCAAACATAACTGTTGATGCAATTAAACTGAGGTATATGCCTTTTGCTTTAAAAGATAGTGCAAAAAAATGGTTATACAGTTTACAACCAAATTCAATTATGACATGGAATCAATTCTGTTTTGAATTTCTAGGAAAATACTATCCAATGTATGTCACAATTAAAAGGAAAAATGAAATTTTAAATTGTAGACAGAAACCAGAAGAACCTTTCTGGAAATATTTTGCAAGGTTTTGAGATCTCCTAGCTCAATGCCCACACCATGGAGTAGAGAGTGACCCAAATCCGAACTATTTATGAAAGGATTGATTATCACACCAAGACACTCTTAGAATCTTTGAGTCAAAATGGATTCCTGAACCAAGGAATAGAAAATGCTTGGAAATTTTTAGAAGATCTAGCCAAAAGAATTGCCCAATGGGAGAGTGCTGCTGAAGTAAGTCAGGAACAAATTCCTAACCCTAGAGGAGTTCATGTTGTTGAACCATATATTGCTTTAGAGGCTAAGATGGCTAGCTTGATACATAAAATTGATGAATTACAGCTTAAACAAAAGACTAAACCTACCATGCCTAAATGTACAAGTTGTTTTGTCATAGGTCATGTTGTAGAAGACTGTCCTATCTTAAATGACTCTGCAGATGTTAATGCTTTATTCTATAATCAATGTAACAACTCAAATTTCAATCCTACTTATAATCCTAGGTGGAGGAACCATCCTAATTTTTCATGGAAAAATCTAGGCCAACAACCACCTCAATTTATAGGACAACCTTTTATTGAACAAAACGTAATGAACAATAGTTCTTTAAACGTAAATCATAATCCATCTGTTCATGATTAGACTTTTGAGAAACAAATATCAAACTTACTGTAAAAAGTAGATTCAACATTAAAATTGAATCCCCAAATTGTAGCACATGATCAAGCTATTAAAAGAATTGAAACACAATTGAACCAAATATCGAATTCATTGAACCTAAGAAACAAAGGTGCTCTTCCAAGCCAATCTTTATAGAATCCTTGTATCCTTGATGGGCATACAGCTCATGGAGGGGATGTGCAACACCACTCAACTTAAGCTAATGAAGCTACAGTTTGGTGGTGTTTATTTATAAACCACCTGGTTTTCTTGTGAGCCATTACAAGTCCACAAGTGTAGCACTATAGGAGCACTATTTTTATTTCTTTGTTTTGAGAAAATATCACTCATTTTCAATATATCTTTTTGATGCATAACACTGGTATTTAATTTTGACAGTATTAGTCATGCATTTCAAATGCTTTATCATACTGAGTTCAATGCATTATTTAGCATGCATCACATTCATATGCTTGATGTGAAGGAGAAGTTTACTTTATTTTATAGTTGTTATAAATTTTCCTATTCATATTGAACTTTCCTATTTACATTGAGGACAATGCAAAGTTTAAGTATGGGGGGGAGGTTTATGTTTTAGTTTTATGTTTCATCAATTTAAATAGTTTAAAAATGTCTAAAAATGTTAAAAAAATTTAAATTTTTTGCATCTTTTATATCTTTTATATTTTTATGTTTTTCTCAAGGACAAACCTTGAGGAATATGAGTTTCAAGTGTTGCTATTAGAATTAATGGGAAGACCCTATTATACTGAGAGAAAATCTCCAAAGCTAATTCCAAATAACCTATTGCCCTTAGATGAGATAGATTTCAAATTAACTTGTGCAATGAGTTGAGTCTTCCTGTTTCATTTGAATTAATACCTTGTTCACCTAATTTTCTAAAGAGGATTCAATTTCTTTCTCTTTACCCTGTTTGAGTGGAGAGATAACTTATGCCGAGTGCCACCACAAAAAATTTAATCATGATATGAAGATTTTCCATTCTGGTGTGCATTATATTGAGATATCTCCCAACTTCTCTGAGTTAGAGGTGATGTGAAGGAAGGTAGCAAGGGTTTGAGCTTTAATGCACCATGGAGTTCATTTGGGAATTAGATTATGGAGATATAAGGTAGTGAACTTAATTGACTATGGGTCATTTATTAATTCTAAAAGTGCAATGCTATGTCATTTACTATGTTTTTTTTTTAAAAAAAAAAGAAAAAAGAAAAAAGAAAAAAGAAAAAAGAGAAGTATTGAAAAATATTGAATGAAAATGAGAAATATTTATAGAGAAAGAATCAGAAAACTTAAGGGATCAATGTCAGTATGAGTAGAAAAAGGGAAATATTTGAAATCATTTGGGATGTGAGAATGAATAGGTATATTATTGTCTTATCCTTTGTCTACTGGCTAGAGCATTTTCCAATATCTTAGAAAAGATGGGAGTATCTCAAATTACCTTCTTTTGTTAGTGAGATGTGTGTGCTTGCTTTAATGATTTAATTTCTAATTGAGAGTAGTGATAGTGCAAATTCCTCTTGTTTGCACAAGACAGATGGTTCTCATGAAAAGGTGACTTCTTGTTCACATTTTAAATGAGTCTATTTGATTTAAGGGCAAGGAGAGGGAGTGTTGTAAGACTGAGTCACCTCATCCCCCTGAAGTTGTTTTAGCAACAAGTGATTCAAATGATCCTTAGGTTGGTTCTGTTTCTCGCCTCTCTACTTTTCTTTCTTTCTCTTATATCTTATTTCTTTTGTTTCTTTGGACTTTGTGGGTGTATCCACTAAAAACCCTTTGGAAACAAAACTCTACCACTAGGGTAATCTAAGGGTTTAAAGGCTTACTGCACCTGCTAAGTGTAGTTGTGTTCCCTACGAAAGTGGCCTAGTATAGTTTTAGTTAGTTTTATTTAGTAGTCTTTATTACTTTCATAGTTTTTTTTTAGTTTCATTTTAGTATTTTGCTAAGGGACTAGCAAAACTTAAGTATGGGGGATTTGTTCAAACTCAAAAGTGTGTATTTTATTAATATTAATTCATGTGTTTTAATGAGTTTTATTTGCATTCTGCATTGAATTATGATGATTACAAGGTTAACTATACTTTTGAGCAATATGCACGATTATTCACTTTAATGATGCATGAATTACATTTTGAGTTGTTAATTATGTTTATGTTTGTTACCTATTGAGAAAGGAATGAATGATTGAC